>JAQZBX010050611.1:0-19566 GCA_029593785.1 Cabassous unicinctus | reverse complement strand
CCGGGAAGCGAACCCGGGGCCTCTCATATGGTAAACGGGTGCTCTATCCATTGCGCCACACCCGCTTCCTGCCATGAGGTTGCTGCATCAGCCCACTGCACCGCTCAGGCCGGCGTGCCCTCACAAGGAGGCCTCGGGACGCGAACCCGGGCCTCCCATATGGTAAACGGGGGCTCTATCCACTGAGCCACACCCGCTTCCCTGACTGATGATTTAAACCCATCTAGGAAATACCCTCACAGTTCATGCAGGGCAGTGCTTGCTTGACCAAACAACTGGACACCATAACCTAGTCATTTTGGCACACAAAATTAACCATCACAGTACTTAAAGGGCCCACCAAATCAATGCAGAGAAGAGGACATTGGTTTTATGTTCTAGAGCAGTACTGCCTAATAGAACTTTCTGCAATGATGGAAATGTATTTGTACTGTCCGATGTCATGGCCACTAACCACATGTGGCTATTATTTGCCATGTAGCTAGTATAATGGAGGAACTGAATTTTTTATTTTCTTTTATTTTAATTAATTTAAATATAATTTAAGTAGCTACATATGACTAGTAGCTACCTTATAGGACAGTGCAATTCTAGAATCCTCATAGGCCTGTAGACTAACCAATAGGGCTATTAGTCTAGGGATTAGTAGGCCTTTAGTAGGAAAAAGAAAATCAAGAAAAAAAGTAGAATGGTCATTAAAAAAATTACAAAGCCAGAAGGATCATATGATTGCAAGAATTCTTTTCTTTTTGCATTCTTCATGATTCAACTATATACATTTCATCCTACATAAATTTGTACCAGTTTTCATATTGCTTTTAAATATTCTCTGGCCTTTCCTCTGTATGCAGATTTTGTCACCCTGGAATGACAGTCTTCATTTTCTATCTTGTTAATTATTTCTTTATGCCTTTATGAGTGCCGCATATAGAGAACATGAATTCAATGATATTGGCTAGTGGCTGGACTAGTCAGTAAAATACTAGACAAGAAACATCGCTTGAATGGAATATGTGAAAGCGCAGAAGTCTCCAAAAATGAACCAAGTTAATATTCATAGTGCCCATCGTAGGGGAGAGAGTTCAGTGTGAAGGTAAAGCACACATTTGGGTGTCAAATAAACCTTGGTCAAGGTATCCCACCTCTCTCAGCTTCCTTCTCTGTAAAATGTTGAAGATAATATTATGCCACCCAGAGAGATAATTCATACAAAGCCCTTGGCTTAGTGGCTGGCACAGACTAAGTTTTCAAATGTTAGTGATATTGTTACTATGATAATGATTATTATATTGTTATTGGGTATCATTATTCTTACTTACATAGAACTTTACAGCTGACAAAGCATTTTCAGAACATAATTTCATTGTGACCTAAACAGCCTTCAAAGGCAGGTAGGTGGTCCCCCTTCTTAGAAGAAAACAGAGGTTTAGAGACGGAAGCGCCTTGCCGAGCGTTGCCCTCCACATTGTGCTTCCATTTTTGCTGGGAATCACATTGCCGCCTTTGAAGAGATCCGAATTCATTGCTGTCTTTATCTCCAAATCTTCATCCAGTCTGGGTTTTAGTCAACATTCCTGCTTCCTGGGAATGCTTTCTCCCTAGCGTTGTCTCCTTCCAGCCACATGCTGTTATTGTGTTTTAAATTTGTCTCTTATGTATTAGGCAAGATAATGCTTCATAAAATGCAGTGGTTCCTCGCCTTACGTAAGCACTGGCAAGTCAGTTTTTTGAACAGCTCTCATCCCATATCCGAGAGCAAACACAGTCCACCTCTGGACAGCCGGGCCAGCAGCTCAGTCTGGAGCTCCACAAAGTGCCTTTGTCCCAGCTGGTCTCAACGTGGGTGATAAAAGCTCTTAGGCGTCTGCCAAGAGCCTTTGCCATGTTGTACCTTACAAGTAGGAGACAAAGGGCTTTGGAATAAGTTAACAAAGCACGGTTTCTACATTTTGTTTACTCAGGACTCTATGCTGTATTTTTCATGCCAGCAACACTTAAATGGAAGTTGGTTGAAAGGTGTCTCTCGTGAGGTTTATAGGATTAGACTCCCAATCCACACTCAAGAAAGTGCTCCTGCCAGAGTATACTAGGTGATCTTAAGACGTGATTTCCCTTCCTAATTAGGCAGAATATGGTGATGTGGTCAAGTAAATGAAAAGCTGGGCGGCCACATTCATTCCACTTCAGCAGAACAAGCAGGAGGATGGGGCCAGATTAACCCCACATGCTTCACATCGAAGGCAACATGGATCTCTTCATTCATTATAGTAGTTTCCCATCCACACTTCTAGCCTGCTTGGCATGGGGTCGTGGACATGACTGCCAAGTGAAGAATACACAGAGTCAAACACAATGGGTTTGCAAAAAAACACAACAGAGCAGAGAAGCAAAAAGCATATCACAGGGCTTAGGGAGCCTCCTCGCTCTTGAATTTCCTTGTCGGTCAACGTGAAATAGGCTACTGATCCCGTAGGGATGTCTATTTGATCATGAACAGCTCCACCGGCAAAACTAAGAGGTTGAGGGAAGATTTCCTGTAACAGAGTCAAGTTCAAACAGTACTGGTTCACCTTATGCCAGAACTTTGTCTAATGTTAAGGCCCCTTTCAGAAATAATAGTCTATGATATTACATAAAATATGTGGAGGCTTTTAAGAAGCTAGTCATTTTATAGTTGGTGGTGTTCTTTGCAGAAAATCCTATGAGTATTGAGGACTTTTCTTTAGTGCCCCACAAGAAATGTCTCCCATGGGGTAGGTAGGCTGTTCTCCCAAAAGGTGTGTTAAAGTGTTACTCCCCAGTCCCTCAGAATGTGACCTGGTCCATTACAGATGAAATTAGGCAAATTAAAATGAGGTCACACTGGAGTAGGGTGGGTCTTAATCCAATAGGACAGGTGTCCTGATAAGAAGACATCTGCCCCCAGACAGGGAGACAGGCAGAGAACACCATGGACTGCCATCAACCCGCTGAAAGCTAGCAGGGGCACGGAAGAGGTTCTGGTGCACAGGCCTGCTGTGCAGCCCTGCTGACACCTTGCTTTGGACCTCTGGCCTCCACAGCTATGTGACAATAGTCTTCTGGTGTCCTAAGTCACCCAGCGTGCAGTACTTTGTTATGGCAGCACTAGGAAAAGAAGATACCTGGGTTCCTTGCGGAAAATCATATGCATATTGAGGGCTTTCTTTAGTGTCCTGCCAAGAAGTGTCTCCCATGTGTTGGAAGATGGAGCAAGTTCTGAAAGGTCACATGGCAGCTCCACCAAGTGGTCCCTAGAGCCTCCAGCCCACCTTGGGGATGATGTGACAAGTAAATATTGACCCAAAGTTGGCAACAGATGCTCTCTGCTTCCCTCCTCTTTTCCTGAGCTGTCCAGGGCATCTTTACCAAAACACTTCTGTTCTATCATTTGTGAAGTCCAATAAAGGTCATTTGCAACTGATTCTTTCACATTCACAGTAAACTTCCTAGATGTATCAAGGTTTTTTAAAAATGTTGCCAGGTTATGTGTCAAAGTAATATATCCTGTGCTTAGTTTGCGTATTATTCCTGTACATACTCTGCACATTTATCTTGCTAAAGCAAGGTGGCTTTTGCAACATTGATTTACAGTAAAGTCTCTTCTTACAAGACAAAACGTCAAAACCTTGAATCCAATTTAAAAATAAATTGCACAAAATTTCAGGCAGCCCTGCTTTTGGTAAGTGAAATGGATGTTGAAAGACAAGATTGGTGACACATGACCTACTCATTCGAAGGGTTCACGGCTGTGGGTTTTGTTTTGCTTGTTGTGACTCTTGGGAATGTTGTTTGCTCTCATTGCCTGAAGCAATAATAATGCTAAACTTCATCTGAATTGCTTTCCATTTCTTAAGAAATACTCATTTGTTTTAAAATAAAATGAAGTTAGTGCATTCTTTGAGAATTTTCTTGACAAAAATTAATGAGGTTTTCTTGTAATTTACTTATTATAACCCGGACACAGATGTTTTCTGGTCACTGAGAGTGGGGTAAAAACCTCCCTTTCTGTGACACACACACACACACACACACACACACACACACACACACACACTTAAAGAGTAACCAGCTGAGTGATTTATGAGATTCCAGTGCTGACCAACCAAACCAATATATCCTGGAAAAGAAATATGGGAGTAGGGAGTGGTCTATGGAACTTGTCCTGAAAATGCCGTATGTAAACGCATCCACAGGTGGAAACGCACACAGGTGTTCTCGATGATGCATCCAGAGGTATTTTGCTCCTGGCCCAGGGTATAAAATTCAAAAACAAAAACCCTCTTGCATCTTGGGAGACATGGGGTTTCTTGTCCACCACCATGATGTTCAGCAGCACTAAAGCTTGTGTGGTCAAGTCTGGGCTGTTCTCTACAGGCGCTGGGGCAGAAGCAGTGTCTTTGTGGGGCCCGGAATAACAGCCGCCTCCTCTGATGCGGGGATGACATGCCGAATGTGAGGGAAGCGTGTGCCTTGAGTCATATTTCCAGTACTGCTGATTGATTTGCACTGATCCATCCTTATCCTCTCGTTGCTGCTTTGTGAGAAATGATAGAAACTTATGTAAAGGGTGGAGATGTAAGTGCCATCTGTCATTCTGAAACAGTGAGGCCTTTGGGATCCCCAACAACTCACTGTAACAAACTAAGCTAAGTGGATGTGGGCATTGGCTCCCAAAATTCAAGTTACACTTTTGCTTCTGATTTTGGAAATGAATTTAAGCTCTGCAATTCTTCTATCTTTTATAAATTATCAAAGGCAGGGATTGTACCTTCTTTTTCTTTTGTATTTGTTAATAACCACTTGTATAGTGCTGTTCATAATGTAATGATTCAAGACATGCTTTTTTGTTGACTTTTTCTGGGTGATTTACCCTTTAAGGCTTCTATTCTAGACGTCGGAGGCTCTATTCATGGCATGAAATATCTGATGACAAAAGTGACCCTCCAGATCATTCATTTAACCTTGTACAAAAGAAGGGTTGATAACACTGGTTTCTGTTTCTTCAACTGATCCTTTTAAATAAAACTTAGGAAATAAGTCAGATCTTTAACAGTTAACTTTAATAATTCTTTGGAATTGCTTCCAGACATATGGAGATATTGAGATCAAAATTGCAGGACATTCTTGCTTCCTAAGCATTAATGCCAACTTGTTTTACACCTGGACAGTATCGATGAAGATACATAAAAGAAAGTGAATTATAGTAAATTAATTTTAATTGCAATTGGCATGATTATTAAACTGTATGACCATGTAATAAAAGTTTAATGGAGGTGAACTTTTAAAATTTTATACATTTTCAATAATTAAATGTGTACATATGATTTGAATTACAGAGAGAATGATTAATTTCTCAAGTAATCAATATAATTAAGCACTGTGTTCTCTGTAGTTTACGAGGGACAAAGATTTGCAAACCCATGTTTTTAGTTTAACAGGAAAATAAATAGCTGATGAAAGTAACCTGGCTGCGATTTAGCCACAGATGGTAGGTGACAGAGGGCATTCGGTGAGCTCACCTCCCGGTCTTCTCCAGAACACTCTCGTCACACTGTCCAGTGAGGGCCCCTTTCCCTCCCACGTCTGCCTAACCAGTGAGGCCATTCTTCCTTAAACACTAGCTGCACCTTCTGTGTTGGCTGTTGCTTTAGCAGGACCTCTGGTCTATGTGGGAAAATGTAAGGACTAAGTAAGGCACTGACAACTGGAGACGCCAACGCCACGCTGGCACCAGCAGCCAGGCTGACACAGGGTAAATGTCTTCCACAAGGCTTTCGGTGTTAGGATTGGCCTCCAGGCCTCCGGCAGAGCTCAGCATGCCAGGATGAGCAACGTTGGTGCAGCTGCCAGGCTGCAGGGCAGAAAACCAAGTAGGGTATTCCAGGTTCGTATGCTTCAGCAAGTCAGAGGACAAACATTGAATTGACAGTGCAAGATGGTGGTGTCTTACCAACCTCCAAACATCTGTGAGTGTTCAGGAGGCTCTAGAAACGATCAAAATGAGGTTCTAGGCAAGATGCAACTTAGCTGAGCCCTGAAGAAAGGGTGAGGTTTCAATAAAATAAACTAACCCAGGAAGAATGTAGGAATCTTACCAGGAAGGTTTGAGCCTCTGAATCTTCCAAAAGCTTCCCCTATCCCAGATGCTTGGCATGTGTCCCTTTCTATAGGCTTCAAGCAACATCTACAGCCACTCAAGAGGGCCTCCAAACCCACCCAGAGCTGCTTTCTGCAGACCCAGCCCCGCAGCTCTAACCTGGCCTGTGACTGCCCTGCCCCACCCCCACCCCCACCTTCTGCCAACCCACGCAGATAGTAAGCCTCCACTGGCATGGAAAGGCAAGCCACACGCAATGGCCTTTTTGAGTCAGTTGCCTCCATCTCTGCCCATTTGCTGTAAACCCAGCTGTGTTGGTTCCAAGTTCCTTAGTTCTCAGAATCCCACCCTTGAAATTTGTCTCTGGTCCCTCCTGTTCACCAAACCATTGCCGTCCTTTGAGGCTTCTTCGTGCCTGGCTTCCAACGCCGTCTGGCACTGCTCACCTCCTTAGCTTGGCATCGCTTCCTGCTGGGCACAAGAGACTGGGTCGCAGCCCTAGGTTATAGAACCCTAACTCCTGTCAAACTCTTCACACTTGCCCTCTCCGTGTTCTGTGCTCATGGCCCAGGACACGCTCCTGGGCTTAGAAAGCCAAGACGCCTTGAGTGTGGGTGGGAGGGGGAGACTGCACCCTCGACTCTGAGCTCCTTGAGACAGATGACCTTCGCATTTAGATTCTGCAGCGGCTGGAATAATGCCCGGCACAAAACAGGCACGGGCTAATAGTTTCTGTTTGTTGGAGCCCCCACTGAATCATGTGGTTTCAGTTAAGATCCTGCTGTCGAGATCAAAGCAGTAGGTGCCAAGACCTCCACCTTAGTTCCAATTCCAAACCAAGATACCAGTGGCCAAGGCAGGATTCACAAGGAGGATGGCAAAAAGCCCGTGTTGAGTCCCTCGGGCCGTTGCTCACCTCATGATGTAAAAACAGTCGGCGTTAAAAAACAGGGAGGGCAGGCACGTTGCCAGTAGAGTGGCCAATATTCTGCGTTTCCCCCTCACCTCAAGTCAAGTCAGGGTTCCCTGGGACCCCAGTTAACAAAGAACTTGACCTGTGTCATCGGGACTTTGAAGAGCCCAGAAAATGGTGCCTAATCCCTTTCTGGGGAAGATAAAGGCAAAAGGCAGTACCTCGACTTGCCTTGATGATAGAACCAGAAGACGGCGCCTGAGGAAGGTCCAGCGGGCACAGGGACCTTCCGTCCTGGGGCTGGGTACGGACCCCCAGGGAGCCACGTGGGGACTGCCTGGGGCTGGGGCCGAGGTGATACCAACAGGCTGGGGTCACTGCCAGGCGCCCAGGGCTCAGCGAGCCGCCCGGCAGCGTGCCCTCGGGAGAGAAAGGACTGCCCCAGAGGGCGCCAGCAGGGATCTTGTCTTCCCTTCCTGACCTCCCTCCGCCCCCTCCCCAGCTGAGCAGCCAGGGCGGCCTAGCAGGAAATGCTCAAGAGCAAGCCTGGGAAACAGAAGCGCTTTAATCTTGAATGAAATCTGAAGCTTTAGTGATTCCTTTGGCCTGGATATTGCAATTAATGAGATTGTTCTTATGACTCCAAGTGGCCAGGTTACTTTTAATTAGCTGTGTGATATGAAGAATCGTAGCACTTTAGATTTGTCCAAAGAAAGAGGAAAACTTGATTCAGAAAGAGTTTGAAGCCAAATGTTGAAGAAAAAATAAAAGTGTGGGAGTGTTTTCTGCTTTCACTTGGTTGAATTCAGCTCATATAAAGGCAACAAATGAATAAATAGTAAACTAATGGGGGAATGAATAAATGCAAACCAGGGAATAATTTAAACTTCAGTCTTATTACTCAGTTTGCCTCAGCACAGATGCACTGTGAATTAGGCTTTTAAGGTGACCTCCAGTCTCCCCTTCCAGTTCACCCAAGCCAAGACTCCAGTCAGTGCTTTTTGGCAATCCCAGGGAATACCTTCTCCTCACATATTGCCAGTTCCTCTGGCTTCTGGTCCCCTAATTTTCTGAGGACATTTGCTCTTGCACTCACAGCCCAGGACAGTTGAACCCAATAGGCCCTAGAGGATCTTTGCCTTTTTCCTTCTCTCAAACCTTCCTAATTTACTACTCTCGGGGTGTATCCACGGCCTGCCACGTCCTTTCTTCCACACGAAGAATCCAGGGTTTCCAGGTACACTGGGCACTCGGGCCCTAGGTAGACTGGAGCTGTAGTTACCCACCTGTGATCTGGGAAGGCTGCGCATTGTCTGAGTGCCTCTCCCTTCTCTGCCATCGTTTGCTCCCACATGTTGGTCGCCTGCTCTTTGCTGCAGCTCCCCATCTTGGACCTTCCCGTGGAGTGGGGGTGCATTCAGCTCACCCCCCCTTTCCTCAGGACAGCCCGTACTCGGGGGACAGAAGGGGGGCGGAAGACGTGTGTGGGCCCTTCCTCAGCAGTTCACACCGGGATGCGCTAGCAGCTGTCCTTGGGATCAGTTACCACTGTATCATTGCACGTCTAGGTCTGTTGATGCCTGCCCCACTGTGCTTTCTGGTAGATTTTTAAAGTTCTTTGTAGCTTATTAATATTAAAATATGATATTCAAAGACATTTGCTATCTAGGGCCACAAGGACCCTGCAGACTCTTAAGGAGATTCAGATATTGATTGGTTAGTGTTTAACGGGCTGTGATGAGTGGTTTTCTGAGATTTGGTTTAACGGTCTGCCTCAGGCGTTCTTGGCTTGGCTGGCAACACCGCAGAGTTTTAACCATTTGTTTAGAAACCTGAAGAGAAGCTTATTCTTCAGTGATGACGGGAAGCTGGTGTACAGGCCGTCACGTCACCACGTGGGCTGTCAGAGTCAAGGTGTTGACGAGGAGGAAACCACACGCCGGCCTCTTCGTGGAAGACGCTGGCCTCAAGGCCTGCGAGCTGGGCCAGCCAAGCAGACTGCCCTCCCGGGGTTCATTCCCTCGAAGAAATGAAACCACATTAAATAAAAACCACGCTGCTCAAGTTTTCATTCCAGCCTTTGTGTTGCCTTGGCCGGCAGGTGAAATCAGTCCTCTAATGTTGTACCCTTGAGCGAGCTGCCTGCTGTATACTTTGAGCTCTCCAAAATATTCCCCCAGATGGAAAGAATGTTCTGGTAGGAAACCAAACTCATAAAGGGCAAAGGCACAAGGCAAGTTGGACAAGAAGGGGACTAGAAAGTAGTTTTTCAAATGGAACCCTGGGCTCGTGCCATTTCCATAGGTCACTGAGAAAGCCACTGCCAGATTCTCCGCCATTGAAGGTATTCCACAGTGCATGAAGCTTTGAAGGAACCCTTTGCCACCCACATGGCATTTCTGTGCAACAACTGAAGGGGAATGATAGCAAAAATATTTAAAAAGTGTCTTGTGGGGAAAGTGATTTCCTAGGAATTTTTTTTCCGCATTTTCATAACAGAAGGCCTGGCAATACTTCACCTCCCATACCAGATCTAGCCTGGACCCATTTCGTTCTAACCATGTGGATCACAAAGGGATTGAAAAACTAGGAGGAGTTTGGAAAGAGCCACAGGATCAATGAAAGGAATAGAGAAGATGGATTTATGGAAGAGAATTAGAGGAACTAGCTGTGTAGAGTGATTAAGTGATAACCAGAGTGGAAGACACAAGGCTAAAGCTACCTGAAGTGATTCGATGCCAAAGTGAAGAGTCATATCACACATATAGATTACTAGCTAGACATCATGGATTGAATTTGAAAGAAGTAAGTTTAGGTTGGCTCTAATCATAACAGTAATATTAATAGCAAATATTAATAACTAGGAAAAAATAAATACATTGATAAGCAGTTATCAATGGAGTAGCATTTCTCCATATTTAAAAAATCTAAAGTAGCCTAAGCCTAGGGACTGTAGCCAATTTATGAAGTCTCACTATTTTCACTCTCTTAAATTATGAACCCTTAGTTTGCTTTAATGCATGTTGATTTGTTTCACAAACATTTGTGTATTGGATGCTGCACTGCGATATCAGACAGAAGCAGCCCCTGACCTCACAGAGTTCACAGGCCCCTGAAAGGGCCAACAGCAAGCAAACAGCGGCAGCTCCTGCCAGCGCTAAGTGGGAAATATGCACGGTGTCCCAGGTTTCCACAGAGAGCTGACCAACCAGGAGGGCTGGGGGCGAGGCCTGGAGGAGAGAGGGGGCGGGGTGGGGGAAGAGGTGGCCGTGAGGTGCACAGGCCCCGGGCACAGCTTTGATGACCGGATTAGTTCAACTTGAGATATGAAGTAAAAATTAAAACGCAGGGTGAGTGACCCGGTGCCCCCAGGAGACCCAGACTTGCAGGTAATTCCTTTCAGACCATCTGTTCCCCCTGACTTCGTGCCTGGGAGGTGGGCCGCCTGGTCCCCTGGCCCAGGCCTCAGCTCTGGGGCGACTCATGTCCCTGGCAAGCGCCGCCCACTTACGAAGTTTACGTGACCCCTGACGAGTCAGGGCTCTCACTACAGTCCACCTAGGGTGGACCCCAAAGGGGACGGCTGGAGGACGCTTTCACAGTTTGACAGCCTCGACTCTACCGACAGATAAATTTCTTATATTCCACAAAAATACCATTGGCTCCAGGAATATTTGAGAGACATTGACATGACCTTTAGTATCATGTAACAGAAGTGTGACTTCTAAGATTGTATGAGCGTCCTCTCATGAGTTCTTTTCTGAATAAGGAATGTGTGTATTCACCTGCCACTGCCACTCCTGGGCACACTGTTACTGGGTCTTCACTAGCACAGGTCAGCTGAGAGGTGTTTAATAGTGTTCTGTGGGGGGAAAAGTTAAAAAGTTCAATGGTCAGTTAGGTTTAGCAAAGGCTGACTTAAACAGAGTTACATAGGCTTACTGCCAGAATGGCCAGCGGGTTTAATATTTTCATATTAATGTAAATTGAAAAGTTCTCGTAAGGTAATATAATATTCAGCATGCCCCCAACTTCTTTTATCAGGGGACACCTCCCCACCCCCCCACCCCATCCTCAGAACACAGTTTCAAAAATAGTTACACAGGTGGTTCTAGGATTCTTTGTGATTCTGCCTGCACCCCTCAATCCTGCACTGTCCCCTTCTCTCCTCCCCTCGCCGTCTTGCCCTCAATTCTGCTCTGGCCACGCGGACCTTCTCGCACCTTGAACGCACCGTTCTCCTGCCCTGTCTGAACCTTCCCACTGGCCCTGGGCTGCCAAAACCCTTGGCCCCACCCTGTCTCCCCCTCCCCGGCCCCACTAGTGCTTGTCAAGTGCCTGTTCATTCTTTAAGATCAAGTTAAAAAATCTTCTCTGGGAAGAAGTCCAACTACTGCACATCTCACGAGGAGCTTAGCTTCTCCGTCTTGCATACATTCATTCGTGCACTCGTGGGAAAGAAATCAAACTTATGTTTTGGTGAGTCACCTCCGACAGCACCGTACTTGGGAGCAGGGAGCTCATCGTCTTCCCTCTTCATCCTTAGCATAGCATGCTTGAATTAAAGCGTGAGTGGACTCTTGCTCCACTCGGCTCCTGGCGGCTGCTCCTAAAGAAGGTTACGGCAGAGCTGCAGTGATGAAGGGTCTGAACTCAGGGTCAAGATGCCCTCTGGGAATCCCAGCTCCTCAGCAGCCCTGAGACCTTGGGTATGTTTCTGAAATTTCTAAAAAGAGGATGTTAACATTGGCCGCCTTCTAGGAATCTTATGAAGGTTGAAGCTTTATCTGTATTTTTATCTCTAGCCACATCTGTATCCTCTATTTTAATTATATATAATGTCTTCCACGACTTCCAAGTGAGAAAACAGACAATTAAATACTGTGATCTAAAAAGAGGAAATCCCCTCCCCTTCTACATACGGTTATTAAAGCTCAAATCAGAGATGGGGTCACGTGGACAAAGGCGTTACCTCTGCAGATTTGAGAGGAGAATTCGCCTCGTGTAAACTGCAGCCATGGAATCTTCCCAAACGAAACTGAAGCTGATTGTAAAATGATCTGGTTGTCCACCTTTTAACAATTATTTAGCTCTTATGTTCTGCACATGTCAGAAAAAAAGGTACTACAGGGCGTATGTTTTAAAATTTGGACCGTTTACAAGGCACTTAAAATCCAAGCTCTCTTACTGGATTCTCATATGAACTCTACCAGATCGAGCTTTGCAGCCCCGCTGTGGCGAAGTCCTCAGAGGACGCTCGAGAGAGCACACACTGAGCCTCGTGGCTCCAGAGAGAAGCCCAGGTTTCCCGAGCAGGGAAGGATTCCTGAGGACACCGCGGTGGGTCACAGTCTGGTGGAGGAGAGGGCGCTTCTGGTAGGCCTTGGAAGGGGCAAGTGTGGAGAGGAGGAAGGACACGGAGGAAGAGCAAGAGGGACGGCACGTGAGGGCAAGGAGCCCGCCCGGGGCAGACGTGGAGGGTTGTGCTACGGGGGGGCTGAGCTGGACGGCCAGGCTCACCCACGCACGCCTGCTGTCCCACGTCCACGTTTACCTGTGGCCCGACCGCGAGCCCGCTGGCTACCATGCCACATGACTTACCAGCACGATGGTCGAGGAAAGTTTGGAGACCACCCCCAGACACCTGAAGCCAGACACCAGCTTCCCTCCATCAAAACAAACCCTTTTCCAATTTCTTCATTCCACACACAATAACCAACACCAGCACTGCCCACACTCGTGTAAAAAGTAGTCATCCAGCCAATAAAAAGTTACAAAATAGTCCTGCTGGAATTGTATGGCCTATTGGGAATGGTTTTTAATAACAGAGCTTTGTTGTTCATTTGGTTTTTAGATATCTTATTACTGATTTACCCATTCAATCAATTTCTGTTTTCCTCTGCTGGGTAAAAAATTGTTCTTAGCTCCAACCGGTGGGTTCAGGACAAGGGAAGAATAAAACAGATTTTCCATCATAACCACAGAAGATAATCACATGCCTTCCGGCTCCAAGGGTAGGTTTTTCCGTTCCAATATGGATTATCCAGGGATATTGCATGGTCTTCCCCGAAAATATTGGAAATAAGATGTTTTCATATCACACGGCAAGTGAGACCTGTGGGGGGGTGTGCGTGCATGCATGCATGTGGGTGTGTGTACATGTGCATGTGTGTACGTGTGTGCGTGCGTGTGTGTATGTGTGTGTGTGCACACGCGTGTTGGGCAGAGGCAGCTGCAGGTGGGTGCGATGGGATTCTGCTGAGATTTCTTTCCTCTCAGGAGGCTAAGAGAATATTTTTCTATGGTTGGTGACAAACCGCTGAAATCCATAGCTATGATAACAGCCTTAGTTCCCACAGCAGGTGGATGGATGGATTTTTACCCACGGGAGAGGGCCCCGTATTCTTCACTCAGCACTTTAAGTGCACACACAGACTTCTTCCTACGGTCAAGCTTTCTCCCGAATGCCCCCTCAGATCAGAATGAAGACATAATGTGAAAATAACTGTTTTTACCTGAGCATAGGCCATCTCTGACCTTTCTGTTTTTGAAACCCGCAGGTGGCATTTACATCCCAACCTCAGGGGAGTCTTGTGAGGAAAAAGGGTGCACAGGTTAGCGCACCGTGAGGAAAAATGGGGTGCTTGGAGCTTTTGCTTTATTTTATTCCAAACCTTAGGGAACAACCTTAACCAAAGATTGTTTTTATTTAACAAGGTTGGCATTGGGAAATACAACGCCACGACACGAAGTCAGCGCCCAAGAGTGAGCTGGACCGGGAGGGTGTCCCCCCTCAGGGCAGGACCCCCTTTAGCTCCTCCCCGGCAGGCCCTCCAGGCAGCTGCTCTGCTGCGCCTCGCCCGCGGCGGCCACCTTCCCCAGACCTCGCCTCCGTGGCCCCCAGCAGCGCAGGCCCTGCCGCCACCCTGCTTCCCTGGTGACGTGGCTCTTCTCCGGCCTCCCCCGCGCCCCTAGCAAAGGTCTCTCTGCGTTCAGGGAGGCAGCTCCCCTTTCCCTGAGCCTCAGCCCTCCGCGCACCCACACCCACTGCTAGCCTGCGCCGCCTCCCTTCCAGACCCGATCCTCGCACCGTGGACGTGCTCCCTTTCCATTTCCTCCTCCATGCCTGCTTCTGGAATGCAAGTCCCCACCAGCCATAAACTCCAGGAGGCCGAGGCTTTTGGTTGTGGTCATTTTAATTTAGACTTAGATGTGCCTGACACAGAGCTGACACTGATGAATATTTATGGAATGAAGCAAGAAAGGGATGGGAAATTATTTGTGGGACAATTTAAATTCCTATTTGGCTAGAGGCTGTATCGTGATCAAAGACAGCCGGGAAATAGAAAGCAGCTCTGAAGGGCAGAATGGATGTTTATAGAAATTCAGAATGGCCCCAGAAGCATGACCTTGACCTCAACATAATCAGATATGCCATTGAGAGGACAGTAGTTCATGAGGAAAGCCAGCGAATGTTGGTAGGATGATGAAAAGAGATGGGTGGTAGGTTCCTTGTGATTTCTGAATGGCATCACGTGGCTAATTTATAGGCCAAGAAAGCTACCAGTGACAGCCGTAACAATTCAGATTCAGTTTTACTTCCTCACACTCTGGCCTTTTTTGCTCTGTGATTTACTTAGTTCAAGAACTTTCTGCCATGAACTGTCATAAGGCTCTAGAGTCCCATTGCTTGTTTCTTGCTGCAATCGTGTTTCTTCTGCAGAAGAGCTTGATGGAAATTCTGATTGTTCTGGTTGGTTCATATTGCAAAGGATTGCATAAAATTCCTTTGAGTAATTAGCACAGCATCCCAACAAAGGATTAGTTGATTTTTTACAATAAAAGGCCAGGCAAGAGAAAGTCATTTGGAAGTCATAAGAGATTGCCATCCTGGAGTCGTTTTTATTCTGAATTGTGAAACAACTTCAAAGCCATGAGTCAAACACTTAGTATTTCTGGTGCAAAACATTACTACAGAACAACTGTAATCCAGCATCTCTACTGGATTAGCATAAATGAGAGCTGAGAATGGCCCATTCATGCCCGCATGTAGGTGTGTTTAAAGGTTACGTGTGGGGACATTCGCTGGGGTCACAGTTGGCCTTTCATCATAACTCCCTATTTACTCAACCCTTGACTTTACAATGAATGATCCATCTGGAAGGAACTTTTGGTGGCCTTTCAGATATAAAAGAGTTACATTATTTCCCCCTCGCTGCGTCCACCTAATGCCTTGCACTTTTTTCCCTTCAATTCCTAAGCACCATTGGCTAAAACGACAGCTGTCATAGGCTCCCTCACTGACTTGTGTTTTGAAGTGGTTTATCTGATTGTCCACATTAAAAGACATGCACAGTGATAGAGCTCCAGCTCCAGACCTGTAGGTCTCACACTTCTGATGGGCTGTTTCTTGAGTCTAAAATGTGGCAGGTGTTTCTGAGACCCAGCCATTGTTTTAAGTTTCTATTTCTGAGTCTTAATTAGAACTTAAACAGAAATCAGCATTGTGTCTACTCCATTTTCCCAATCTCAGTTCTGGAATAGGAGCAATTTGGTATTGCAGGAAAAGTCTAAATTGAAAGTGAGAGTTCATGCATTGAATATCAAGCATATCCCAAAAATAATACCCTTGAGATCTAAAAGGGACCTCACAGAGTATCTATTCTATGTCTTTTATTTTACAAATGATGAAACAAATGGAACCTGGAGCTATTTCAGGGGCTGACCTAACATGATTTAGCTCACTAATGGCAGAGCTCGGGCCGACTCAGGCCCCGGGGACACCATAGTCCAGTGCCCTTTACACTGTTCCCCATGGCCGTCCTTCAGCTAAACCTTCTGATAAGCACCGGATGAGTCAACACTTGCCTTTCTCATTAGAAGAAGCCATGTGTAATGATGGGATCGACAGGATGTTCCTTTGTTAAGTATTGAAATGGTACTTATCCTAACCTTCAAAATGAAAGAATGCTAAAAATTGCACAGCTTTGTGACAAGACAACAAAATGCTATCCATGTGAAATCCCCACTGACATCAGTCTAGAATTCATAGTGGTTGACATGTACATCCATGGGCCCAAGGAGGGTATACTTTCTTAACCGTTACTCAGAAAGGGCATAGTGTTTTAACAGGTGTTTAACCAAAGCAGGTATGGTGGGGGGAACTGACCTTTTCTGTAGCACACTGTCAGATATTAGTGACAGTGAAAATAGAAAAGCTTTGTAGGCATTCCAAAAGACCTCCTTGCTCAGATGGGAGAAGTGTTGACAGTGAAGAAGGAAAAAACTTAAAACGTAAATCCTTTCTCTTACAGAGGAGGAGTCAAACTAAAAGTTCTGTTAACACATTTTATGCCAGTTTATTCAGAGATGGAGAGAGTAGTTGCTGATAGAACTTTGAGACAGATTTTAGATGAAACTATTTCTTTGAAATTATAATTATAATAAAGAAAGTATATCAAATTAAATCAGAACAACATTCAAAAAGATAATTTTGTTATGCATATGCATGCTATAAAAGACCAGGAAATCTATTAAATTATAGCCAAAATCCAAGATAAATCCTAGAAAATTAAAAAATTATATTAACAGGTATTCACTGTATATTAACCTTTTGCTGCCATTCTGAAACTAATTATACTGTGCAAACCATTATTACCTACTCTCCAAATGCAACTAAGAATGAGAAGGGTATGGTGAAATGGAAATTCAGCAAAAGTGACCCATAATTAATTCCCTCTTTTAGAAAGGTCAAAGGTTGTAAGTATAGTTGTTCACAGTAGATTGATATAAAAGATATCATGGTGATTGACAATCGTGTGCCAAACCCTGGTCTATATGCTTTATAAATATTACCTTTTTTAATCTTCACAACTGTCCTATGCAATAGGGAAAATTATCATCCCCATTTCATAGCTGAGAAAGCAGAGGCAGAGAACAGCCCCTACTTCTTCTATCAAGTCGCAGAGCCAGGCTGGAAAACATCCTGGGTAAAGGCCATGCACAAGATACTTATACAATTTATCATGTAGCAGAGATCATTTCAAGTATTCAGAGCAGTCATGATAATGTATCTTTTGAACATAAAACCAAAGGTATTGGAGAAATTACAAGATTATGAATCTAGCTGGCTATTTCTTGAATCATTTGATGGATATTTATTGAGGGATAGTTATTATGAGTAAGTGCCAAGTCCAGTGATTCTCTAGTCCATTAATGGTAAGTGGTTCCCAAAGCAAAGAAGAATTTTCTTCCACCTGCCTTCAAATTAACCTTTACCTAAACATATGTATATAACATATGTATATATGTATGAATGTATACACACATTTTTAAACTAAGTGAGCTTTCAGATATTCCTTTATATATGAGCCTAAATCAAGTGACAGTTATTTAGAAGACAGATACTGTTCCAGTAGATTGTCTTGAGTTAATTTCAGTTTGTCTTGAACTACTAGACTTGTTTCCAGACCATTAACTTTGCTCAGGACAGGTAAATTAGGATTCATTAGAAAAGTTTCTTGACTTAACATTATATGCAAGCTTTTTTTGGAGTGGGCATTATTTTTTCAGTAGCTAATGTCAAGTGCACTGAAATGGAACAAAGATAGTGATTTTTCAAGGAGATATCTGAAAGGAGAAAACCTCAGTATGAGAGAGATGCATTTTTACTGCAAAAGGCCAAATTTAATTTGGCTGTGAAGATCAAGGTGTAGGTAGGGTTTCATCTGCCAGCAGGAAAAAGAAAACAACAGAGGCACCTGCTAAATTTCTCCAAGCTTTTAGAAGGTCAGAGTCAAAAGTGGGGGAGTGTACTGCTGAGCTAGTGTCTGGGAGGCCCAAGAAGGCTAAACAGCAGTAGAGGTATTATCCTACTAGTAGGGTTGCCAGACAAAATACAAACAGTACAAATGCAAATATTGCATGGGATGTACTTATACTAAGGCATCGTTGGATGTTTATCTGAAATTCAAATTGAACTGGCAGCCTGTGTTTCTGCTTGCTGAGTCGGGCAGCCCTATTCACTCGCCCAGTCTGCAGGGCACCTCGGCTCCCAGCTGCTGACAGCTCCCGCGGTGTTGGTCAGGATTCCACTAGGGGATGGTGTGGTGATGGGGAGAGGCATGCTGTGATGGGAGCTCTAGCAAAGAGTAGGCTCTGGTTGGAGGCTGGACACTCCTGCCTGTGTAAACCCTGGAGGATACGCTGAGGGTGGGCTAGCTGCTCACACTCGACCCGCTTGGTCTCTGCCTTCCTGTCCACAGCTGCCATCTTGTTTCTGTCCAGGAGGGTGCTCAGCCGCCACGCTTTCCTCCTCTGCACTCCTATTTAAGGCACTTCATGGCACAGAGTCCTCTTCACTTCCATTTCTAGTGACAGTACCAAGCACTGAGCCCAGGGTATATTGATGTCCCCTAAATGTTTATTGAACTTGATGTTTCCGAAGGATTGGTTGTTTTTTTTTTTTGGTGATGGTTGTTTACCTCCTAATAACATTCTAGAAACAGGGATAAAACTGTTCCCTCCTAAACCCTCATTATTTCTCTTTATTTTGGAAAGCTGATAGGCAAAGACAGAGTTGGAAATCCCAAACCATCTTATCAGGTTGGGGAGGAGAGTCCTCACAGCTCCTTAGCCCTTTGGGGGTGGTGTGGGGGTGACAGGTCTGAATTCATAGGCATCAGTTAGTGACTCCCCATACTGTAGGGGCGATTACAAAACTCCTAAATTCAAATGAAGCAGCAAACCTTCTTAAACGTACCCCAATTTGAAATACTTATCACACCCACCTAAAATATTGGACGCAGGCAGGAGAAAAATACTGTCACTTAAAATGGAGTCCCCCCACAAATCTTTTCTAATTGATGTACACTCTACAGTAAGACAAGGGCCTATTAGACCAGTAGCTAGTTGCCATTTTCCCTTGGGATAATTTTCCCACCAGGACGAAAGCAGAAATAGAAGAGGTTAAATTAAATGTAAAAATTTGACACCCAAGATTTAAGCAAATACACATTCAACCATAAAGGAAGAATTTAAGTAGTTGAGGCAAGTGTTATTGTTTTTACCATTTATAAACAAATCTTGTCCTTCCCCCGCTTTTTTGAAGAGCTACTCACCTTTGGGAAGTGGTAATTTTAGTATCTTTTCTCTCTATAGCAGTTAATTGAAACCCAGGTAGCCCAGATTGAATTTAATTGAAGCTAGCTGGTATGTGGCACTGATTAGCTAGTTAAGGCAGAGGGCTGTCTCAGATTTCAAAACTCAACTTTAACTTTTTACTCATATATTTTATGCTTTATTAGAAATAAGTTAAAAGAAGATCCTGGAACAGTTGGAAAAGTTCTTTTTTATGCTCAACATATATTTTGTAAAAGAAAAACTGTCAAAAATGAAGTCATTTGGACTCTGATGTAGCTCATCCCAGTGGTATGACCTGAGGAAAATCATGTTTTTCTCTTTTTCTTGATATAGTATCTACATTGTGACAGAGAGTGATGGGTGTACCTGCTGCCATTAACCCCCTAGCTGATCT
>JAQZBX010050610.1:0-19607 GCA_029593785.1 Cabassous unicinctus | reverse complement strand
AGTTGACATCTTAATGATATTTAGTCTTCCAATCTGTGAGCATGGAATGTTCTTCCAATTATTTAGGACTTTTTAAAATTTCTTTTAACAATGAATTGTAGTTTTCTGAATACAAGTGCTTTATATCTTTGGTTAAATTTATTCCTAAATATTTGGGTTTTATCTGTCATATTTTATTTTCACCACTTTTTGACACTTTTAATTACTTTTATTGATATAATCTTTTCTAGACTCTCTTCCAGGCCCCTCTCTCCTGTCTTTTCTTTTCAGGCTATAGCACATCCTTTAGTATTTACTGCAAAGCAGGTCTCTTGGTTACAAACTCTCTCAGTTTCTGTCTATCTGTGAATATTCTAAACTCACCCTCATTTCTGAAAGACAATCTTGCCAGATATAAGATCCTTGGCTGGAACTTTATCTCTTGCTGTTTCTTAAATATATCATATCACTGTCTTCTTGCCTCCATGGTTTCTGATGAGAAATCAGCATTTAATCTTATTGGGTATCCCTTATATGTTATGCATTGCTTTTCTCTTGCTTCTTTCAGAATTCTCTCTTTGTCTTTGGCATTTGACATTCTGATTAGTATGTGTCATGGAGTTGGTCTATTCATATTTTTTCGGATTGGAGTACATCGTACTTCTTGGACATGGATATCTATGTCCTACACTAGGGTTGGGAAATTTTCTACGATTATTTCTTCAAACATTCCTTCAGCCCCTTTTCCCTTCTCTTCTCATTCTGGGACACCCATGGAATGTATGTTTGCATGTCCCTTCCTGTTGTTTAGTTCCCTGAGAGCTTGTTCAAGTTTTTCCAATCTTTTCTTCATCTGTTCTTTTGTATGTTCACTTTCAGAGGCCATTTCTTCAAGCTCACCAATCCTTTCTTCTGCCTCCTCAAATCTGCTATTATATGATTCCAGTGTATTTTTAATTTAATTTATTGTACCTTTCATTCCCATAAGATCTGCTATTTTTCTATGTACACTTTCAAATTCTTCTTTGTACTCATCCAATATCTTCTTAATATCCTTAATTTATTTAGCCACCTCATTGAATTTATTAAGGAGATTTGTTTAAATATCTATGATTACTTGTCTCAATTCCTTTATGTAATCTGGAGGCTTATCTTGTTCCTTTAAGTGGGACATATCTTCCTGTTTCTTAGTGTGGATTGTAGTTTTTTTGTTGGTGTCTTGGCATCTGGCTTACTAGAGTATTTATTCTGGGTGTAGTTTCTCTCTTTAGTTTAGGGCTTCCTGACCTTTCTCTCTTGCTGGTTGTGTAGTAGGAGCCAAGGATGTAGTTGGTGCTATAAGCTGTTGTGGCTCAAGCTGCCCTCAGTGCCCCAAGGACTGATGAAACTTCTCCCAACTTTCTCCTTTGCCAGGGGTAGGGACAGACCCACAGCTGTGTGGAATAATCCAAGTCATGCAGGCCTAGACTGTAGTTGCCCAGAGAGACCGATGAAGCTTCACGGTCTTTATTCCCTTGCCTGAGGTAGGGATGGACCTGCAGGTGTGGGCAACAATCTATGCAGTGCAGGTCCAAGATGAGCACAGTTGCCCTGGTAGACTTCTGATTATTCCGTCTCTGTCAGCCAAATGTACCTGCAGTTACCTGGATAGGCTATTGCAGGGCCCACCAGCTTCCTCACTGCTTGAGGTGGGGCTGAAGCCTAGGCTATGGCTCCAGGCATGATTCACAGTCAGCTCGGCTTCCCCTCATGCTGGGGGTGGAGTGAAAATGGTGGCTACCAGCTTCCTTCTGACTTGGATGGGTTCAATATTCAGCTGTTCTTAGGGTTATATTTTAGCCAGCCAAACAGCCTAATCAGTAGCTGACATTGGTGGCCAACTGTCTCTTCCACCCCTGTTTTGGGGAAATAGAGCTTCCAATTCCTGCCACAGAATAGCTCCTGGTGTGGCTTGTGCTGCCAAAGTAGGATAATAACCTGCCTCCATGTTTTGGCCTGTAATTTCCCAGAGAGGCTGGCACAGTCCCTCCACCTTACTCCCTGCCCGAGGTGGACCTGGGGCTTAGGCTAGAGCACCAATCTGATCTAGATATAAAGAAGCCAGTCCGTGCCAACACTGTAGTTTTCAGTCACCTCCACTTCCCCTCATGTCAGGTGCAGAGTTAAGATGGCGGCTACTGGCCTCCTTATGACTTGGACAGGTTCAAACTTTAGCTGTGCTTAGGATTATACTTTAGCCAACAGAATTTACTAATGAGTAGTTGAAGTTGGTGCCCAACCATCTCTTCCTCCCCCATTTTTGGGAAGTGGAGCTTCCAATTCCAGCCGTAGAACAGCTCCCAAAGCAGCTTGTGCCTCCAGTGGAGGATGGGCACCGGCATTCATGGAGTGGAGTGCTCTACTTATGAATCTTCTCTGCAGATGGGCAATTTCCTCCTTCCACTCTTTCAAGGATGCTGCAGGATGCACTTCTGGTCTCCTGGAGTCCCCAAAAGAAATCCTTTATTTAGCTCTGGGTGATTATTAACTGCCCTGTAGCAGGAGGTGATTCTAAGAGCACCTGACTCTGCCACCATCTTGCTGGTTGTCTCTATTCCATTTATTTTTGCTCTAGTCTTTGTTATTTCTTTCCCTTTGCTTGCTTTGTGTTAGTTTGCTATTCCTTTTCTAGTTCCTCCAGGTATGTGGTTAGGTCTTTAATATTTGCTCTGTCTTCCTTTATAATGCAGGTGTTTAGGGCTATAGATTTCCCTCCCAGCACTGCCTTCACTATATCCCACAGATTTTGATATGTTGTGTTCTTGTTTTCATTCCTCCTGAGTTATTTACTCATATCTCTTGCACTTACTTCTTTGACCCTCTGATTATTTAAAAGTATGCTTTTTTTTAACTTCCATATAATTGTGAATTTTCCAGTTCTTAGCCTATCATTGATTTCCAGCTTCATTCCATTATTATTAGATAAAGGGCTTTGTATAATTTCAATCTTTTAAAATATATTGAGACCTGTTTTGTGGCCCAACATGTGACGTATCCTGGAAAAGTAGCCATGATGGTCTCTATGCCACTGCCAATTTCATGGAACTCCTTGCTTATTCTATTCTTGACAAGTAATCATCTCAGTATGACAAATTCCTAGTGTGTTTCATGTTACATAGATGAAGCATTGTAGGCCACTGGAGGCAGCACCGCCTAATGCATGGTCAATGCTACACTCCCTTAAACCCATGAAAATACAGCTGTCAATTAACTAAGAAAGGATTAAATATTTTGGGTTATGACACACTGAAGGAAAAACAACAGTTGCCATGCTGAAATTCCTCTTTACATATTTTTTTTCATGCACTATTCTTTGTTCACAATCTACTTAATGAGAAACAATCTGATGGCATGGGGGAAAATAGCACACTATTTTTCACAAACACTACTTGTGGAAAATATCATGCTTTAATTCAGCAATATCTTTCAAAACTATTTTATTAGTGATCATTAGTTGATATTTAATTCATAGTTATTTTATTGTCTACATAAATAACTGTAATATATTAATGAAATGGCCATTATTTCTTCTTGACAGAAATATGTATTGAAAATCCACCCAAGGATATTGCAAAAATAGTGTGCATATAAATTAGAAACATTACATATTATCATTAAGTTAAAATCTGGAAACATTTGAACATATTATTTTCACATTATTCCTCATTTAAATTTAGTGAAATCTAGTGACTTGAATGTAGTTTCCCCCAGTTTATGACTATGACCATTAAAGAAAGGCATTTCATGTACATTAAAGCACCTAAGAATGGTACTCAAGTGTGTACTTTCCATTATAACCATTTTGGATATAAAATTGCAATAGTCATTCACCTTTGTCAATGATAATATGATATAATATGGAAACATATGGTAGAACTGTTAACATAAAACTGACTGGAAAACAAGCCACATCAAATGCTAGGATTTTTTTACATGACACATTTAGCCAAAAAAATGTATGAAAGAAATTCTTTATATTATACAGAGAAATACATCCATTTGGTCCCATATTCTTTGACATTGCTTACCTCATCATTGTCTAAGATATCATTTTCCACTCCATGAAACAAACATGAGAATTTAATTGGGTGGGTTATCTTTTCATGAAATACTGTCTCAAGGATCTATAAATATAAATTAAAATGTCAAGGTTGCCATTAGATTAGAAGCCATGCAGTATTTATTTTAATAATGTTACTGAAGTCAGCATGTTTATTTTAAGCGGCTTCATAAATAACATTGAACTGAAAATCATGCTGATTTTTCTATTCCTAAAATCTTTTTACTTTGATAGGACATGTGGGACTAGTTGTATTTGTTATTGGGGATTCCTGGCTCCACAATCCCATATACTAGTTTCCAAGGGTGTTTCCAATATTGGATGCCTGCTTTTCTTCTGTTGTCACCACTGAAAATTGGTTAGTTTTCTGGCAGTTCATAAAACCATTTCATTTCTTGGATATATAAGACAGATTTGTCTCTTTGTTACTTTTGGGACTACAGAATACTTTCTCTTGACTGTAACAGCTTATGACTGTTAAGTAACAATCTACAACCCACTTCTGCTTATAGTTAACATGTCACCCTGAGAATATGTATCATCATTGCTTCTTGTGTTGGTGGCATTTTCAATTCTACTTTGCAGACTTCAGCCATTTTTATTCTATCCTTCTGGGCATCCAATGAAATTCGGTATATATATTATGACATCCCTCCTCTTTTCACAATTTCTTGTTCTGACACTTATATCAACCAGCTTCTACTCTTCTCCTTGGTGGGCTCTATTGAGATAACTATTATCTTAATTTTAGATTATGTTTTCATTCTGTTGGCCATTCTGAAGGTGCATTCTGCTGAAAGGAGGCAGAAAATCTTTTCCACTTCTAGCTCTAACCAAAATGGAGTGTCAGTTTACCATGTGAAAATCCTTTTCATGTATGTGAGGCCTAATTCAAGCTACATTTTAGACCATGATTTGATAGTGTCTATATTGTACACTATTGTGATTCCCTTGCTGAATCATATCACCTACCATTTGATGAACAAGAATGATTAAAATGTAAAGAAAAACTTATTTGAGGGAAATTAATTCATAAGTAAAGTACATTTTTAAAATTGAGTAAAATAGAAAATAATGTTGGGAGCCAGTTGATAGCTTAGTCAGAAACTAGGGAAGGATATGTATTGTTTTTAGTTCATACTGTTTATATTTTCCAGAATATTTCCTGAGAAAGCATTAATTAACCACCCCCCCAATGAAGCGGTATATAAATGTAGATATTTTGTGTCAGCAATATGTCTATTACTGATCCATATTCATTATTCAGTGTTAAAATTTTCTTTTTTTTATTAGTCTTTGTTTAATTTGATTTTCACTTTTAGAATTAAAGGTCATTTTGGTTCTATATAACCTCATATTTTATATTTTAAGTTAAGTTTCCATGTTGAAGTTAATTCCTCTTCTGGAATCCGTGATGAAGAACCTCCAAAAAGTTATTTACTTGTACTAACATTCTCAGACTCATCCACTGTGCATGCCTTTTGCACTGTTTGAATCAACACCATATATGTTTATTCCATTTTTTTCCTTCCCATGTCTACCATGTAAAAATAATTTAAAACTCACTACTATGTACGGTTGGCCAAGGGCTCAAAAGCTAGCATGCTTTCAGGGATTCCTATGATATTATATCCTTTGTCAGGTCCTATTGCTGCTTTTCTCCTCTATGTGAAATGGCCTTGCATCTATCACTATTCTTAAATTTACTCTAAGTGAACACATTCCAGAGAAGTGATCTCACATCACCTATGTCACATGCTTCAGCTTTATTTATTCTGCTTTAAACAATTTTGTTCAAGATTTGTTTATTTGAAGAGACATTAAGAGTGGAAATTCACTTTTTTGTCAGTTAAATTTCAATATTTTTCTCAGCATGGAGGCTTGTCCTCTGATGCCATCAGCTGAATCATATCTGATCAAGGAAATAAAAGGACTAATTCTTAAGTGTGAGTCTGATAATGATCCAATAATTTTCAGAAACTCAGTATCTAATTAGTTATGCAGTGAGAATCATGAATCTCTACTGGAACAAGCACATGTTTGATAGCAGAGTGTGGTTTAAATATATATTCAAAATGCTTCTGAAAACAACAAATACATATTCAGAGACACAAACTGACTACAATGTAGACAACATGTTTCTTACAAAGAAATTAGTTACTTGAAATTGCAACATGCTAAATTTTCCTTTTCTGATTATAATCTTTTGAGATGATTCTTCTGGAGTAAAGGAAAGAAAATACTTCAAAAGCATCTCTAAATATACAGCAGTTACAATAATTACAGTATTTGTAGCATTCCAGGTTCATTTTTAAGGGCTTCTACCATTCAAATAAGGATTTCAAATTCTTAAGGTAAAGTTTCAATCATGTTGGCATGTTTTTATCAGTTGCATTTTTCTTTCAAATTAATCAAACTAATATTTCTGTTAGAAAAGAAGAGGTGAACACAAGGAGTAAGGATGCATTCACTTATGACTAATAATATCTGGACAATATACATTCAAATTATAATGAATTTCCATTATTGCACCATCCCCCCTTCATTTTTTCCTAAGAGTAGAATACAAATGTAAGAACTAGTAGTCTACTATGTTTTTCTCCTTAAATGTCAAAATGGAATTATGGTATATTCAACTCTCAGGTTGATAACTGCTCACTATTCAAATCTTGACTCTATTATTTTTCCCTCAACCATGTAGTCATAGAATTACCTGATCCTATGGAACCTCAATTTTGTATCATCAAGCAGTCATCATTTAATATTTATTGTTGTGAATATTTGATTAATATCTAGCACCACCATTGCACTGAACCCATAATTTACATAAAGACAATTATTGAGTGTGTTTGTCCACACAATTGTATTCACAGTGCATAAAAAAATACCTGGAATATATAGTTTCTTCAGGAAATATTTTTTTGAGTGAATGGTGTCACTGAATGAGTAATAGTAGAAGTTGTTAACATTTATATGCAGCTTTATATTAATTGTACTATATAAACGTTCTACATATACTAAATCATTTATCCTCTAACAACTCTTATAGGTAATTCTATTACTACCCATCATCACATTTGAAGAAACAGAGGCACATCAACTCTAAGGAATATGCTTAATTCCACAGAGCTCTTAAGTGATGCCAAGATTGACACCTAAACTTTCTGGCTATACAGTCTTTGATTTCAAACATTTTAGTATATAGTAAGAAACAGCAGACTGATCTCTCTGCTTTGCAAATGGGTATTATCTGGACTCCAAAAATGCCATATGAAGTAGTGAAAGTTTTCAGTTTGTCAATGACAGAAAAAAGAAAAAGGAAACTATGTAAGAATTACAATGTTAGAAAACTAGTTTCCATGGGTTTTGCAGATCATTCAATTGGTTGACACATGTAGAATTTGTAGTTTTTGAGCCTGAGTGATAAATATTGAAGAATTAAAAGAAGAAGAAAAAGTTGAGTTATCAGTATTAGTAATATTAGAAGAAGAGGAAAAGGGAAAAAAAGAAGAGAAGGAGGAGGAGGGAAAGGGGAGGAGGAGGAGGATGAAAAAGAAAAAGATGTGGTCAGGGTGCTGTGTGAAACCTCTTAATACATGCAAAAGAGGACAACATCTTGGGAAATGGTACAACACAGAAGAAACCTTGGTTCCAGGTCCCCATGGAAAAGAATCACCCACAATGCGTGGTCAGTGAAAGCCTGCATTTCTACATCCAAGGACTATACTTTTGTATTGTTGAGTCATTCTGTATCTGAACACCTTCCTTATATCAGGACATCCTATATGTTACTAATATGTGTTCTATCCCCATCCAGGTAGCATCATACATAACTAATGTGTATAGGAAGATGAGAGATTAGCAAAAAATATATATTATTAAAAATAAATGCTTATCAAAGACAACTCTAATTGCAAACAAAAGAAAGAGGAATGCAATAAATATGGACTCTAGAAAACATAGAGTTCAGAGGAAATAAGTAATAATATCATTAATTATTTGGATATTATAAAAGTTAAAATTTCCCTAGAAATTCAGGACATAGAAGAAATAAAGCACATTTTATTTATTTGAATAAATTAATGATCAGGGATGAATTGCTGAACAGTTGTTAAAAATTTAAAGCATAAAGTTGAAGTTGAACATTATTTCAATTATTCAAAAATCATTTAGGAAAGTAACCAAATATAATTTTTAAAAGGGTGGATAAATTTACTTTCAAATGTTCCAATAGTTTTGCTTAAGGAGTCCTTTGCAGAACTGATGTTTGGCAAGAGGGGAAAATACCCTGTACAATGAGAATCTAAGCATGGGGATTATTTGTGTGGACAAACTAGAAGAAAATGAGGTCATGGTCACAAGGTAGGAACTTTGATGTTTGATGTGAGAGGGATAGTCTAAATAAAACAAAGGAGATGTGTGTACCTCTCAAAGAATTTAAGCTTGACAGACAGGCAGAGCAAAATTCAAATTCTAGCTGTGTCATTTTCTAGCCATGCAATATTGTCATATCACAAGAGATTTATGAACATCTGAGTGTCACTTGTTGAATTGCTAAATAAATAATATGTAGCAGGAAAAAAATTATTTAGGAAAATAACCAAATATAATCTTCCAAAGAAAACCTAAATTTAAATTAAAAGAATACAAATTACTTGAATGTGAAAAATATAATTAATATACATAATAAAAGTTTAAATGAAAAAATAAAAAACTTATAAAATTAAGGAAACATACTTTCTTAAATGCACATTGAGTAGCAGAGAAAATTAAGACTGAAATATCAGAATATAGAGGAAATTTTTAAAGGAAATTTTGCCAACTGTCTTAGTAAAATTTATGGGAGGTCAAAAATTTGTATTCATTATCCACTTTCAGCTTTAAAACATTTTCCTATAAAAAATTTTTAACACAAATGAGCAAAGAATTTCAATGGAATAATTTGTTTATTTTTAAAGACTATAATGAAATTATAGAAATCAGGAAGAAGGAAACATTTTTAAAAAATCATACTGAAATTAAACAAATACTACTGAAGCTTGTTGACACATCACAAAATGAGAGGGTTTTCCAATGGTATTAGCAGATAGACACAAAAGAGATATAAGTGTGTGCAGATAGTTGAGCTCATGAATTTAAAAACTTCTGGTCTTACAGCATTCCAAGATGAGATTCTTGATTTTGCATATGTACCAACAAAACATTCATCTCACAAATTTAAATGAAAAAGTAATTACCATGTATTTTAGGGATTAATGGAACCTGTATGCAAAAGAAAAAATAGAAAAAGACAATAATTTTGTAAAACTATTTAATTTATGCATACATGAATATTAGATAATTCTAGAATAGCATGAATAAAATATCAAAAAAGGTTAATATATTGCTATTTTATTTTAACATTTTAAATATTTTTCAAATTTTCGTCAATGTACACATACAATTTTTTCTATAAATTAAATGCATCACAATATGTTCCTTTGCTCTAAGAATGGATATTGAAGTGCTATTTTACCTTTTTAGTTATTTATGGTGCATAAGATTAATGAAAAGCATTTATTAATCACCAGTGAACATTTCCATAACAAAAGCTATTATATATTCAAAATATTGCAAGAATTAACTATTCTGATGAGTAGTGGCCTACATTTATTAGTAGTACATAAATTATTCCCATCCATAATCTGATTTAATCTTTATAGCAATTTATAGATTTTGTATTATTATTTCTCTTGTACAACTGAGAAAACTGTATTTAAAGATTCAGTGATTTACTAAGGGATATACAGCTTAAAAGCTGGCAAATATAGAATCCAAACCCTGGAATGTTCAGTCCAAAGCAGTACTCTAAGACTGCTATATTTCTTACATACAGAATAAATGGAATGATTTCTGAATGTGCTTTCCATAACAAATTTCTTTGAAATTGAAATTTTCAAGAGGATTTCTATGATATAATTTGAAAGAAAACACCCCAATGGTTTTGCACACTAGTTTCCCTAAAATACATATGTATTTAAACCACAGTCCTGGCACATATTTCATGGGTTTCAATTAAAATGTAGATTTACTAAACCATATTCTGGGTAATATTGCTGATGTGTGGTGAAATAGAGGATGGCTCAGCAGAAATGCAAACTAATTAAATGGTGTTAGTATATTTAAAGAGATACAAATTAAATAACCAAATAGGAAAGAAAGTAAAAGCCACTTAAATGTTCAGCATCACTGTCATTTCAACTGCCTGGAGCCTTCTCTCTTCTGCATGACTTTAATGAGAGCATTTTTCACCTCTTTGTTCCTAAGATTATAAATGAATGGATTCAGCATGAGGACCACCATAGTATAAAACACAGAAGCCACTTGATCATTACCCAAGGAGTAGGACCTCTGGTTTTAAATAAGTAAAAATCTTGGTACTGTAAAAGATGGTGACCCCCAGGAGGTGGGAGACACAAGTAGAGAAGGCTTTTTGCTTTCCTGAAGAGGAATTAACTTTCAGAATAGTTAGACAAAATGTAGACATAGGACACAGAGATTGTGATGAGACACCTTTATGTTTAAACTAGATAAAGTGAATATCAAGATTTCAGTGTCATGAGTGTCAGTGCAAGACAGGGTTAAAAGTGGGATTAAGTCACAGAAAAAGTGAGAGATTACTTTGGATTTGCAGAAATGCAGACTGTTCATATAAAGAACATTTACTAATGATTCAGTAAATCCAATCATGTAGGGCCAGGTAATGAGGGCTTGGCAGAGTCTTGTGGACATAACAACTGGGTAGTGAAGGGGATTGCAGATAACTACATAGTGGTCATAGGCCATTGATGGAGAGAAGGAAACATTCAGTTACAGGCAAGGAGACAAAAAAACACATCTGGGTGAAACAGCCCATAAATGAAATATACTTGTTGGAAGTCAGTAAGTTCTCTAAGGTTTTACGTGTGATGGCCATTGAGCAACTGAGGTCAAGGAATGACAGATAGCTGAGTGAAAAATACATGGGGGGGTGTAGCTGTAGATTCAGGTGAATTATCAGTATCAGCCCTGCATTTCCCAGCACAGTAATCAGGTATATCAGGAGAAACAGTATAAACAGGAGCCGTTGGCTCTTTTCAGAATCTGTCAATACCATAAAAATAAAGTCAGGCACATTTGTGTTATTTCTACTTTCCATAGTGTTCAAGCTTTCTAATCTGTTGAGAAAATAAAGGTTTTACTCAACACGAATGAGTTCAAAACCATTTTTGCTTACACAAATGATCTGGAATTTAAAAAAATTATTTAGTAATTCAGCAAATTCATAATAACTATAAATTTACAAAATATTGCTGGAAAACATCTTAGTTTGACTGCCCAATATAAATTATGTATATATCATTATTTGGATATAATATGATAGAAATTCATATATATTTCATCAGTAGAATGACCTTGAAACTCTTATAAATAATTATCTTTATTAATACATTCATCCAATGAAAATATTATACCATAGATTTCACTAATGGACACATTTTTTTAGATGATAAAAGGGCACAGAAAGTTAAGTAAATGGTCCAGACTCATAACTGTTGGCTCTTCTTTGTGATTCTGCCAAGATTGGTTGAGTTAGAGAGCACACTCATCACACTGTATTCTACTTATATTTAATTTCAGAAAAACATAAAAAAATTGCTGGTTATATAAAAAACAATGACTGAGTTTTAATACATCAGATACTGTTTGTTCTTTCGTATTTAATATTATTTGATAAAAATGACAGATTAGAAATTAAACCCTTAGGCTAATTTACTGTTATATTAATCTTATAGACCACATATTATTATTAACTTTCAGAAGATATGTTTTCATGTGGTTACTTAAAATCAAATTTCTTCTACAATTATATTTTCAATATATGTACATTGCTTTATGACTTTGATTCTACAAATTGTGTATTTCCATATCCAAATCTGGTGTTACTTAGGTAGGAATTACATGATATATATTGTTTTTGCATATTCTTCTAATATCCCCATATGCTGATATATTCTAAAATGCTCTAACTTTAAGTATTATTTAAGAATAATACTTACCATGATACAAAAGTGGTGAGAAACCTCTTCCAGCATTATATGTTTAGAAATTTATCAAACTCAAATTTTTCTCACAAATTAAATATATAAATCACTTAACAAGGCTGACAGTTCTGTGATATAATATTCGTTTCCTTTGTTAAAAACTGTTTAAATTTTTTGTGCATGCATTTTTGTTGAGCTCTTCCTTGGTAAAATAAATCAAGTTAAAATTTTTGTTCAGGTCCTGGTCAAACAGAAAGTTTACCTGGAAATTTTTTTCTCATGCGTATACCAGGGAGCTACTGTGAACACAAGCAGAGCAGATTATCCTTTGTCTTTCATGCTGATAATGCCTTGGCACCTCTTATATTGAGGATTGCTGATAATACAACATTTGGTCATCTCTGGGACCAATTCCAAGAAAGATTGTTTGGCATGATTCCAAAGATAAATGTTCAAGCACTAATACCTCCATGTTGGGTTTGTAATAGAAAGTTGCTTCCTCTTTATAAGCCACATGAAGTTGAGAATAATTTGTTTGATATTCTTTTGTGATTCACTTTTTTAATGACTGGTTAAAACAGAACGTATTTCTAAAGAAATAATTAATCTGTGGCTGAAAGGCCAGAAGGAAACCACCAGGGATGGAAAAGCACATTTTTCACAATGAAACAAATTTATAAATAACAGATGGGACTATCATATGGCTTAAACAATGTTAATTACACAAAAATTAGGGTACAACAAAATTCAAAAGAGTAAATGAATCTCATTCATGTATGTTGTTAATCTTAGATGAATTTTTTTCCATCTAAGATTAGCAATTTGATATGTATCACGGAATTACAAAATAATGTTACATATTTGATGAATTTTTGGAAATAAAATTCTTTTCTTCATGAAAAAATTAGTGATATTGAGAAAAGCTTATTTGGAAATTAAAAACACAGCATTAATTTATTTCATAATAGATGATAAAGGTGATTAATCTAAATAAGAAAGTAATAAATATTTTCCATATTAATGCCACCTCAATACTACTTACAAAATCTTTGTATTAGTCAATATTCTCTAGGGAAAAAGAACCAATAGGAGATATTTGTAAATAGTATGAGATTTTATAAAATTGTCCCACATGACTGTGGTGATGCACAACTCCAAATTCCATAGGGCAAGCTGCAAACCAGGGGCTCCGATGAAGGTCATTGATGAGTTCCACCAGAAGATGCTGGCTCTCTGAATTAGAGATGGGAATTCTCCCCCTGAATTTTGAAATTACTTCCCTTTTAAGACTTTCAACTTATTGGATGAGACGTCACTCATTGCTGACAGCAGTCTTCTCAGTTGATTGTAGATATAACTAGCCATCTATCCAACCAATTCATTGATGATTAAAGTCCATGAAATGCCCTTGTATTACAATTAGCCTGTGCTTGCTTGACCAAAAAACTGGGCACCATTACCTGACCTAGTTGACACATTAGCCTAACCATCACAATCATCATGAGTGTTTTTTTATTCCCAGCATTGAAATCAATTTTTTATCAACATTAAGTGTACTTTCAAATAATATAATTAAAGGTTGAAGAATTTTATGATAAATATTTTAGCTCTATTTTTATTCATGTAATTTCAATATATCATCCCTATTAGTAAAATTATTTCATCAGATAAGGAATAAGAAATAAAAAGGAAACAGCATTTCCTTGTCTTAGATTTTTAGCAAATTAGAACTATAAACCTATTAATTAGTCAATGTTATTACATTTTAAAACTCTATTCCTCCATTTATTTCTGTCAAATTTTGTTTTATTTGTTTTGACAGTCTTTTAAGAATTTTTAAGATTTTTCTGAAAAATTGTCTTTGTGGTTCTTTGATGCTATCTTTCATATCTCTTAAATACATAACATACTTTCTTATAGTACTTCTTTGCACAGTATTAATTTTATGCTTATATTTACAGGCATATATATTTATGCATACTTTTTCTTTTATCATATGCAAATCATATAGCTGGGTCTTACTTTTTAATAGAGTTAATAATTGTGCTTTTAAATGGAATGTTTAGCCCGCATACATTTAAAATAAATTATTTATGTGCTATTGTCAATTTATGTCACATATTTTAGAAGTTCTAATTCTTCTCTCCTGACTTCTTTTCTGTTATTACAATATTTTAAATTCAGTGTTATTCTCTTTTGGATTTTTTAAACCATCCCTCATTCAAATATATTGCAAGTGATTTCTCCAGGGGAAAATTTTGCATCCTTACCTTAATTTAGTGCACTTAATATTATTATGACTACTTCTAGGGACCAAGATGGCCACATAAAACAACCCAGAGTTGTGTACACCCACAGAATCTTTGAAAAAATAGCAATAACTGGCAGAGTCATCTTCCTAAAAACTACAGAAGACAGATAAAGGATTGCTGTAACTGGGTGAGTGTTGTTGATTCAAGAAAATACAACTTAAAACTGGTAGCACACACTGTCCTCTCCCAGAACCCCTTCCTGACATGGCATGTAGCCAACCTATATTCTCATTGTGAGTCCCTAGCTCTGTCTTGGAGGGACCAGAGTAGCATCTATGTGCATATTTAGGTGTATGTATATTTGTTCCAGTCTAAACAGTGGCAGACTGAAAGCCTGACCCAGTAACCTCATCTCTATCTTGCTGTTCCCATAACTTATTATGCAGTCAGAAACAGCTTGCAGACAGTTGGAGTAGTGTAAGAAACATTTGATTACATAGCTGGGGACAAAGGATTCCTGGCTTTAAGGCTTGTAATAGAAAACCATGAAAATAGGGAAAATCTATATCATAGGAATACAGAAGGCATGCCAACGACCATAACGGGGTTTCCTAAATCCAAGTCACAAGCCTAGGACAGGACACAGGCTCAGAATAGAAAGAGAGTGTAGCAGTTTGGCAGTTTGGTGAAGTTATGAATTCCAAAAATAGATACTGGCTTATGTTTGTAAACTGGTCTGTTCATCTGGGCATGACTAAGTTATAATTGGGGCTTTGATTGGGCCACATCAGTAGGGCATTGAGCCCCACCACTTGGTGGGTGGGGAATCAAAGATAATAGGCATGGCAAAGGACAGAGTTGGAGCAGTTTTGGTGTTGGAATTCTGATGCTGAGATTTAATGCTGGTGACCCGGGAAGTGAACACACAGAGGAGCCTGGTCGTGAGGAAAGAGAGAAGGCCCTGGGAAGAGAAACAAGGTGTTTGCCTGATAGTCTACAGCTGGGCTTGTGGAGAGAGGCAAAGCCTAGACAGCTTCATAGTCTACAGCTGACCTTGTGGAGAGAGCAGAGGAGCTGAGCCCAGAGAGAAGCAAGCCCTGGGAAGAGAGGAACTGAGGAAGCCTGAACCCTGACAAACGTTGGCAGCTACCTTGCTCCAACACACGGCAATAGATTTTGGTGAGGGAAGCAACTTATGCTTTATGGCCTGGTAACTGTATGCTTCTACCCCAAGTAAATACCCTTTATAAAAACCAACTGATTTCTGGTATTTTGCATCAGCACCACTGTTAACCACATCTAAGAAAGGGGCCCACGTGGGAGGCAAGTGAAAAAACACATGAGGAGGAGAAGTATAACAGTCCATACCAGGCAGCAGCCACCCAGCAGACAATCGTCTTCCCTTGGGCTGCCCTGTTGGTTTTTATTGTTTTATTTTTGGCATAAAATAATATATTGATACAAGAATAAGCATAACAGGTTATATAACATACCAATTAGCTTATATAACATACTATGTTATTGTTCCTCAACTGTCTCTGGAACTGTCCTTGAACCCAAGATTGTTTAGGGAACAGTTGCTACTAGCTAGCTTTATCAGCTACTTTTGGACACAGGCCCAAGAATATCGTGGGAACTGTGGCTGCCTCACTGGCACCAGCAGCCAGCTATCTGCAGGTGGCTGGGGCTGAGGCCATCACCCGAATTGACCAACCTTACACTCCACCTCTGAGGGTGATGGCCTTGGAAACAGAAGGGGTACAATTTAGCTATATACCACAACAGCAATATATATAACAAACAAGAAGTAAACCTTCCAACCCGATGAGGGTGCCCCTTAATCTTTATTCCCAGGTTTTTAGAGAGTTTTATCAGTAACAATTTGGTAAAATTACATATATATATGGGGATTTCCCCAGCTATTAAACCTTCTGTTTAATACCTTTGCATGTTTAGCGGAAAGCCAGTCCCATCTGTTATATAAAGCATAGCAGGAATACAGCCTGGCTGGGTCCTTTGAAGTTACAGTTTCAGTACACTGAGCCGCTGCACCCACCGCCACACTCCGCATTGCTCACGCTGCTCTACACTGCTGGTGCTCCATGCTGTTCACACAGTTTACGCTGCTCTAGGCCCCTGATTCCATGCTGCTTATGTTGTTTATGCTGCTCAAGCCGCTGGCACTCCATGCTGTTCACACTGTTCATGCTGTTTCATGCTGCTCTACCTCCCACAACCGGCTTGCTTGCTCCAGCATTTTCTCTGTGGTATCTGAAAGCAAGGACAGGAACACCCAATCTACCTAGGCAGCTGCTGCATGTGGTTTCATATTACTCAATAGGGGCTCAGCTTGCTACAGAGCATTCAGTAAAGCAGTTGGTGTGTTCTCTGGAATCTTCACAGGACAAGCACACCAGTGGGACAGCCACTCCGCCACTCCAACCCACTTACAGGTGGGCGGCCACCCAGGGACCATACTCCCTACCTCCTCAACAGATGCAGTTGGTATGCAGGGTGAACCCTTGCCCTGCCATCTATGCCAATTGTTAACTACATCCAAGAAAGCGATCCATGCAGGAGGCAAGCAAAACAAACACATGAGGAGGAGAAGTATAATGGTCCATAACAGGCAGCAGCCATGCAGCAGACAATCACCCTCATTTGGGTTACCCTGTTGGTTTTTATTGTTTTACTTTTGGCATACAATAACATATTGATAAAAGAATAAGCATAAGATGTCACTCAGGTTATTTAACATGCAAATTAGCTTATATAACATACTATGTTATTGTTTTTCAACTGTCCCTGGAACTGTCCTTGACCCCAAGATTGGTTAGGGAACTGTTGCTACTAGCTAGTTTTATCAGCTACTTTTAGACACAGGCCCAAGAATAATGTGGGAACTATGGCCACCTCACTGGCACCAGCAGCCAGCAACCTGCAGCTGGCTGGGGCTGAAGCCATTACCTGAATTAACTATCATCACAACCCCTTTTGACTGGCTAATACAGAATTTGGTACCAAGGAGTGGGGAAGTGCTTTCGCAATTACCAAAATGTTGGAACAGTTTTATAAATGGGTAAAGGGTAATTTTTGGAGGAATTGGGAAATGCTTGATGGACAATGCCTACAGTGTTTTGAAGAGACTATTGTTAGTAATGTGGATGCTGAAAAGACTTTTTATAAGGCCTTAGAAGTAAATGATGAAACTATTATTGGAAACTGGAGGAAAGGCAATCCATGTTTTAAAGTTGCAGAGAACTTAACAAGATTAACTCCTGGTGTTAGATGGAAGACAGAATTTGAAAATGGCGAACCTGAGAATTTAGCTGAAGAATTTTCCAAGGTAAACACGAAGAATGCAGCTTGGCTTCTCCTTGAAGTTTATAGCAAAATGCTAGATGAGTGGGATAAGTTCAGGGCTGAATTATTGGGCACAAAGAAAAAAGAATCTGATTCTGGAAATTCCAAGCCTCTGGAAATCAAGCGCCCAGATGATAGTGCCCCATTTGAAAACTTAACTAAACTTGGAACTTGTAAATCAGGATTGAAGATGCAGTTATCTCGGAAAGACTTGTGGAAAGTCTTACTGTCTGATGGCTTGGACCCCTGCTTCCTGCATGCTAAACCAACAAATTTTTTGAAAGAGCTGTATGAACAAAACCCCTGTCAGCCTGGACAAAAAAGGACATTGACAGGAGAGATGGAAGGGGAAACAATTTTAAGAGGAAGACCATTGAAGCAGAGATCTAGACTTAAGACATTGCCTTGGGCCAAGAGAGGAGTCCCACCCATGTGTACAGAAAGGGTGAGTTTGCCCCAGCAGTTGAAGATGGTGGATGTTCTACCCAATATTCTGCAAGAGTTTTGCTTCCCCAAGGTGCAGAGAAGGTGGAGCACATTCCTCAAAGTTTAGGGTGGTTAAGGTCAGCACCCCATAGGTCTGAGAGGGGTGCGCCTGTCCCCCTTGGATTAGTGAAGGCCAGGTAGTCAACTTGTTGCTGTGAAAGGGTTGAGCCTGTATGCCAAAGTTTAGGGAAGGCCAGGTGGTCAACTCGTTGCTCTGAGAGGGTTGAGCCTGTATGACAAAGGATAATAAAGTGAGGTCTTCACCTCACTGTACTAGGGGCGCTAAGACTCTAACCCAAAGATTGGGTAAAGTGTGGCAATCACCCCAACATTCTTGGAGGGTGAAATCCAGAGCTTGATCAACACCCAGATGCTTGATGAGGGTGGAACCAAGAAAATGGTCATTGGGCAAGCCTGTTGAAAGGGTGGGTCACCATGTGGCCTCAAGAAAAGAAACCATGGTATTAAGAGTGATTCTCAGACTTTGAAATCGAATGGAAGATGCCCTGCAGGTTTAGTGAACTGTAGAGGACTCATAACTCATGTTTCCTTCCCAATTTCTCCTTATGATAATGAAAATGTTTACCCTTTGTCTTTCCACTTGTGTATTGGAACCAGTTAAATAGTTTTGTAAGTTTCAGAGGTCTACAGCAGGTGGGACTTTGCCTCAAAACAAACTGTATTTCTTTAAACTGATTATGATATGATTTTGTTCTTGCACTGTTACTGATTTAAGGTTTTCTGAATATTGTAACATATTTTTGGAATTCAGAGGGTAGAGTGTAGCAATTTGGCAGTTTGATGAAGTTATGAATTCCAAAAATAGATATTGGATTATGCTTGTAAACTGGTCTGTTCATCTGGGTATGATTAAGTTATAATTGGGGCTTTGATTGGGCCACATCAGTAGAGCATTGAGCCCCACCCCTTGGTGGGTGGGGAATCAAAGATAATAGGCATGGCAAAGGACAAAGTTGGAGTAGTTTTGGTGTTGGAATTCTGATGCTGAGATTTAATGCTGGTGACCCAGGAAGTGAAAACACAGAGGAGCTTGGTCATGAGGAAAGAGAGAAGGCCCTGGGAAGAGAAACAAGCTGTTTGACTGATATTGTACAGCTGGGCTTGTGGAGAGAGGCAAAGCCTAGAGAGCTTCATAGTCTACAGCTGACCTTGTGGAGAAAGCAGAGGAGCTGAGCCCAGAGAGAAGCAAGCCCTGGGAAGAGAGGAACCCAGGAAGCCTGAACCCTAGCAAACGTTGGCAGCCATCTTCCTCCAACACGTGGCAATAGACTTTGGTGAGGGAAGTAACTTATGCTTTATGGCCTGGTATCTGTGGAATTCTACCCCAAATAAATACCCTTTATA
>JAQZBX010050609.1:0-19607 GCA_029593785.1 Cabassous unicinctus | reverse complement strand
GACGAGCTGGGAAATTCTCTCTGAATGTTGAAATCACTTCCCCTTTTAAGTCATTCAACTGATTGGATAAGAGCGCACCCATTGATGATGCAATCTCCCTGATTGATGCAGATGTAATCAGCCATCCACACAGTAAACCCACTGGTGATTGAAGTCCATAAATGCTCTTGTATTATAATTAGCCCAGTGCTTGCTGGAAAAAACACCTGGACACAATTACCTGGCCGAGTTGACACATTAGCCTAACCATCACACAACCCAATTAAAGAAATGGACAGACATTTCTATTGACTGGGTAATGGTGCCCAGTTGTTTGGTCAACCAAGCACCAGCCTAATGGTTACTGTGAGGACATTTCCTTTACTTAAATCATCAGTGAGATGATTAAATCTACAATCAAATGAGGAAATTGACTTCAGCAATGAGAGAAGTCTCATATAATCAGTTGAAATTCTTAAAAGGAGAAATGATGATTTCAGCAGTCAGAAGAGAGAATTCCCATCTATACTTCAGATAGACAGCTTCTCCTGGGGAATTCATCAAGGACCTTCATTAGAGTTCCTGGCTTGTAGCCTTCCCTACAGAATTTTGACTCATGCATCACCACTGTCATGTGAGACAATTTTATAAAATCTCATAATATTTACAAATATCTCCTACTGGTTCTGTTTCCCTAGAGAACTCTGACTAATACAGGACTGTACAACATAAACAGTGAAACTTAATGTAAACCATGGAGTATAGTTAATAGTACAATAATAATAATATTCTTTCATCAATTGCAACAAAGGTGCCACACTAATGTAAATTATAAATAATAGGGAAAACCGTATGTGAGGGAGCTCTATATTTTCTGCACGAATTTTCTGTAAACCTACAGCTTTTCTGAGAAGATATAAACAAAAATTTCTGCCTTCATTATGTATTTGCATCTGTTCAATGATGAATGTATTCAGGAATATTTCCCATTATGCAGGGATGGCAGGAGAGAAAAGCCAATCCAGAGCCATTGGAAGTGGTGGAATAAGAGGTGAGGAAGACATGAAGAGGCATCTTCAATCCTCCAGAGTATATGCTGCGAAGAGAGGTAACTTGGCAAGCTGAGTTGCTTTCTATAAGTATTTTCTGCCTTTGCCTCTGTATTTCTTTTCATTTAAGTAATTAGAGGTTTCTAATATCTGGAATAGTTGCAGCAGATTTCCAAAGAAACAGCAGTTTGGCTTGTAAAAAATTTAGCAAAATATTATAATAAATGTAAACCTAGTTTGTTTTCATCTGTAAAGAGATCATCACATAGAATAAAACAAACTTTTAATGGCTTAATTTCTTGAATGCTTTTTCATACCCTGTATTTTGCAATCAGTCAAGGAAGGAACATAAATATTCTTACTAATGGGTGGAAGGATAGATGAGTAAAAACTGCATTTTGAAATTCTATTTGGAGATGTAATTTGTGTCAAAACCAAAGCCTCACACAGACTAAAAGTCTTTGGGAAATCCAAAGTAAAAGTAAAAACAAATGTAAGGATTTTTAGTTTTATATTACATGTATCTGACACCAGTCAGTAAGTTTGGACCCTTTGCATGTGGCATGTGGTAAGACATAGGAATCCTAAAATGTGTCCCTCTACGCTCTTCACAGTTCATTCACCACAGCATTGAGAGGCTTGGTGAATTAGATATAATATTGGAGTCCTAGTGCAATGTAGCAGTTTGATATTATTTATGAATTTCAAAAAAGATATATTGATTATGTTGTAAACTGGTCTGTTCCTCTGGTCATGATACCCTTTGATTGGATTAAATTCAAAGGTTTTACATTTACTTGATTAAATCAAGATTAGGGCTTTATTCGACCACATCAGTATTTGACCACATCAGGTTTGAGTCCCCTCCCCCTTGGTGGGCTGATAGAAACAGACACTCACTCAAGAAGACATACAGAAGAAGATGCAGAAGAGGAGAGAACTTGGTCATTTTGGTCCTGCCATGTGACAGAAAGGAAAAGGCTCAAACAGCTAAAGCCCTGGGAAAAGCTGAGCCATTTGCCTGATAGTTTGCAGCTAAAGAGACCAGAGCACTAAGCAGCTGAGAAGGCCCAGAAAGAAACAAGCCCTTCAGCCTACAGCTGAGATTGGAAGAAGCTGGGCCCATGGAAGGAGAGGAAGGCTGAACCCTCACAGAGACTGGCAACCATCTTGTTTCAACATGTGGCAACAGACTTTGGTGAGAAAATACCTTTTATGGTACCTTGAGTTGGACTCTTTATGGCCTGGTAACTGTAAGCTTTTACCCCCAAATAAATACCCTTTATAAAAGCCAACAGATTTCTGGTACTTTGCATCAGCACCCCTTTGGCTGACTAATACCTGCTCTAGCACACAGATTCTTTCCCTGTACTTGCTATGATTCCCTGAGTGTAAGCATCAGAAACCAATTCTAGTTAATTTAAATAAAAAGGGAATTTATTAGAGTACTCTTAGGTAGCTCAAAATGGAAACGAGGCTGCAAGCCAAGCTTGGAGAGAGCCCAGGTATCAGGCCAGGAAACAGAACAACGATAGACATCCAGGCAACAGGGCCACCTTAACCATTTTTCAGGACACTGAACAGGAATGAGTGAACTCTACCTGTCTCTTATATCCTTGTAACACTTGAAACTAAATCCAGAGTCCTTAAAGAAATAAAGTGATGGGTTTTGCCTGAGTAACAAACCCATCTTTTGGCTAATGGAGTGCAGAGACCCTTATTTATAGCCCCAGGAAGACCCAATAGAGTGGGGAGAGGTCATTGGTCAGTAAGAAATCAGGACGCTATTTGGAAGTGGCAATGGTTGTTGGGCAGACTAGAAAACAAATGGTGGATTGCAAGATATAATTGAAATTATTACAGGATTGCAATTTTTTTCTCTAAGGAAAAGTAAAACAGTTCAAGATTATTTTTTCTGGAAAAGAGAAAACAAAGGAATCTATTCAATACAGTTTCCAGTGTCCATGGAATTAAGAAGAGCTTGACCAGTTGTTCTCTATACCTAAACAGGACCTGAACATTGTTAAGCTGAAATGTAAGACTATCAGTTGCATGTCAGGCAAAATTCCATTATTGTAAGGTGGATAAAACAATAAAGAGTAGGTAAGGTTAACTTTTTATCTATAGCATTTTTTAAACGTATAAAATCCAAGAGCTTGAAGGGATATTGGAGATTATCTAAGACATATACTTCCTTTTATAGGTTAGGAAACTGAGATTCAGAGAATTAAAGTGACTTGCTCAAGGTCATACTGCTGCTTAGTATCAAAACAAAACTACTACCTAGATTTTCAAATTCTCAATTCATAGTAACATCCCTTATTTTCTACTGTTTCTTGGCCCTCGTGTGTCTTGGTTGATTTACATACTTAGTAATTGAAGATAATTTCTTGAATTGTCTTTGATTCTATTATCTACAAATTTATGATTTGGGATAACTCCATTCCCCCACAAGTAAGTTGTAACCTGCAGGGCTGTATTTCATCAAATCCAGTTGCCATTAATTGTAAGATGCACCACTAAGAAAGAAGAAATAGGCTTACAAACTATGATGCAATACTTTTTTATTACTTAGAATTTTCTTTTATACTTAGTGAAAGTTTTTTAAGACTCATTTACAAGTGGATTTTATCAGACATTACTCTTGTTCATAAGTTAAAAGGAATATAAAAGCAAATCATATTTGTAATAGTAGTTTTAAAACTTCTGCATGCAAAGAATCCAACTCTCCAGAAGTACATTTCATCTCAGAGGCATAGATGATATGTTTCATGATATCAACCTCTATGCCATGAAGAGCATTTATGATGCAGTATTTCTTACGTTCTCATTATTGTCCCCAGAATTTCCTTCCAAGCTGCTGCTGACACCCATTCTGTAATCATATACCTTCCCTCACATAGTCCTGATAGTTTTTGACTGAAATGTCAAATGGTTTCCAATGTCTGGCCAAGCCACCAAGAATGACAGCCAAGTATACACATGCACAAACAATGACAACTTCCTTACCACTGCTACCTGGTCAAAAGCAATCGAAAAACACCATTGAGTATAAGACATACAAATTTCAATATGTTAAAATGTGAAAAATATGTGCATTCGAATCAATAAAATATAGTATTTTTTTTATTTTAGCACTTAAAATGAGCATGAGGAAATAGCTTCCAATTTATTCAAAAATTTACTAAGCCTTTATATGCAACTATATATCTGTAAATGATGTTTTATTATGTAAGTAGAGTAAACTTTCTCTAGTTATTTGAAATTGACATTCGTGGGGAGGGTGCATAGGCATCTGTACTATTCTTACTCAATCTGTGCAGGATAATAACAGGATATATTGTTATTCATATCACAGCCTCTATTTAAACAGACCAAAGGGCTGAGTCTCAATTTTCTGAAAATGTTTAGATTTTCAAAAAATGAAATAATTCTCTACTTTTTTTTTTTTACTCAAAATCTTTTAAGGGGTCCTATTTATCATTTATTATTTCTGGGAAAGTAAACTTAGCTTACTTGGCACAAATTTTGCCCACAGTTGTGAATATAGTTTTGTTGTCTCCCCAAGCAAAGCACAGCCTTGTTGTTCAAAGGGTGGTCCTTGGAGTAGCAGCAGCAGCATCACTTGGGAGCTTGTTAGAAATGCAGACCCCAGCTCACCCCAGACCTTCGGAACCAGAATCTTCGTTTTGCCAAGATCCCTAGGGGGAGACACATGTACATTAAAGTTTGAAATGCACTAGCCTAAAAGATGGGCTGTTCGGTTAGAGCTGAGTACACATTTCCCGGAAACATAAGATTGCTGTAACCATTTTATTGCCACAGCTGACATAAGTAGCTATTAGGCTCTGAGGCATTCCAGTCTGACTGCTAGTTCCTAGCAGAGTGTCGACCTTCAGAGGTGAATAAGGAAAGAAAGGGGAGGAGTGGGTGATGAAGGGCACAAATCTTTCCGAGATGACTGAATCTTTAAGTAGTCGAAAGATAAAGAGGTAGAAAGGCTGAGAGCTGGAGAAAAACTCTCTTAACTCTATCATCCATTCTATTTCACCAATATTATTGAGCACTTTCTACATGCCTTACATTTAATCTTTCTACCTATCCAAAATACTCATCTTATCATGTTTTCTGTACTCTCTTTATGTAGTCTGCTGTGACTGTCTAAACCAAGGGTTCTTTAACCAGGAATGTAGTGATGGCCTTTGAGGATCCTGTAAATCTAAAAGTGTATGTAAAAATTTAAGAATTGGGGCCATGGGCATATGTGCATTTCTTAGGGAAATTCTGATAATAGTCCATAGCTATTATCAGAATTTCCAAAGGACTCTGGTTGATTGATTAATTTTAAATACATACATACATTCATAGTCAAGGTGTGCTAGAACTCTAAGTAAGTAATCCTTGCCCGCCAAAATCTGGTCTTAAAGTCATTGATATAAGCTTTCTAGTTGCAAAAATTATCCTAAGGCACCCATTTGAGACTGGATTCTTTATGAAGTAGTTCATGCCCCACACCAGTTTTGTGCTGTCACTGACCTTTCTTCAAAACAGACACACACACAAATAAATAAATAAACGTTGAGATGGTGAAAGATCATCTGGAGGATCTCAGATTACTATATAACCGTAAAATCTGCTGGCATATTTTCCCGCTTTGCCGTCCTCCCTTCCTTCCTTCTCTATTTTTGTCACCTATCATTCCTTCTGAATCATTGTCACTATTCGTCCCTCAGCTTTAGCTCCCCTGTGGTCTTCCTGAAGTGTGGCATAGATTTTTAAAGCTATATTGTTCTACGGTATGTCCTTCTCTCTTTGTCTGTGTCTGTTTCAAAATCTCATTCAAGGAACAGCAAAGAAAGGTCAGGACTGGCCTTGGCTGACTATCACAATGTGCACCATCTCTTCACCTTTAGCCCAGGGACCACAAAAGGGTGGGATCCTTTAATGCCTTTGAAATCATCAAGGGAAATCAAAGAAATCACTTCCAATCCTATCTTTATATCCAGAGGCCCATTGATCAGTGTAGGTAAAGGGATAGCACATCAAGGAGGAATGGCATTTAGAAAGTATGATTTGAGCCATACAGCTGAGTGATCAGGGCAAGCTCAAACCCCTTCTGGGCTGTAGAATAAATCTGTACTGATGTCAGCTCTGAAATATCTCATTCAGAAAGCATGGGTAAGAAATAACCTGTAGCTGTATCAAAAATTAATTATAAAAAGTGTTAACTATGCCACCTATGCACTGATCCATGTATGGAGTTGTACAAATGAGAGAACAATGCAAGCGGCAGAAATTCAGTACCTTCAGATACCTAGCATCAGGGCCCAAACCCCAGTTTTGCTATTAAATGGCTGAGAGATTTGGTCCTAAACACTTTGTCCTTCTGGGACTAAAATTCCTTAATTTGAAAAATTAAAGTGTTGGGTGAGCAGCTCACAAAAAAGATTGGTTAGAGTAGAGGCAGAAATTTTCGATTCTGAAATCAGGAAGACTTGAGTTAAAATGCAAACTGACACTCACTGCCTTGTGACTTTGACCAAATTACCCAACTACACCAAACTTCAGTTTTTTTTAATTCATAAATGCGGATAATAATTGTGCTGCCCTTAAGGAGGTATAAATATATGTGTGATATTCTATTATACTGTCAGAATTGCAATAGTATCTTTTAGTTATTAATTATTGAAAAATATTGTCACATTCTTTGAGACTTGTTCTACCTGCTTATCAGGGTTATTGTAAATATCAACTGTACTTCCAAAATTGCATATAACTCTACAGATATGAGAAAATATTAGTCACAATAATATTAGATGTACTAATTTGAAACAATCCCTATGATGATGTTTTATTTTAAATATCAGATTGAGTGATATAAATTGGAAATTAAGAAGAAAAAGTAAAAGAAAATACCATGAGTCCTGGAAAAATTATTGTACAGAGGAGATTTAAGAGAATATGTCTCTATCTAAATATAAAGTTCCAAAACTCAGTGAAACTTATCAGAAACTACCATTTTTAAAAAGTAGAATGACTAGTGTGGTTGATTTTGTGCCCCAAAATAGTATTAAGTCTGATGGGAATTTCTTCTATTTTTGATAGTATTAAGATGAATCAGTTTATTTTTATTAGGCATCAATTTTAATCACAACTGTTCAGTAACAGGTAAAATGGTGCCAAACCAATGGATTTTATTTCAATTGTGGGAAACCTGAAAGTCATAATTAACAATGAGGGAAAATATAGCTGACAAAGTGTCACATCTCTAAATTTTTACCCTTTTTTCCTCAAATATATATTTGAGTTTCTTTCTCTCATACATTTTGTACTTATCATTCATTTTTTTTCTTCTTCAAGTATTTTAAATCAGCCATGCACCAAAAAAACAAAAACAAAACAAAAAAAAAAACCAAGTCTGGCTGTTTAGAAAACAACAAACCAAACCAAATACTTGTATGACATTACCAAAGTCAATAAATCTCCATGCTGTTTGATTTGCAAAGGCTTTATGCTGCTTAAATCACCTCTTTCATGATTGAAACTTCTTTCAAAATTTCATTAAAAAGTGGAATCTTAGCCAGACAGTTAAAAAATACTAATTTCTTTGTTTCATTTAATTTCATATTCTTTAACGTTCTGTTGATAAAGCATAAAGAAAGGAGAATTGGTAAAAGCCAGTCATATTTAAGTATTTTTTTAAGCCACTAAGGTACCACTTCACAAAAATGATATTGACCTGTCAGTTATCCCTTCTTATCTCTGTGGGAATGCCCCCATTTTGCAGGTGAGATATACATATTGGCATGTATTGAAATAGTCTGAATCAAATTATCATCTAGTTGAGATGGGGATGTAGCAAGGGGATGTCTCCATGACTCAAAATTCCTCAGAGAGGAACCACAGTGTCAAACTTGTGATATGGTGTCAAGATGAAATATGCTTTGAATTTTATTAATAGTATGGAGCATATTTCACTGCTCATTCAAGTGTCAGGCTAGAACTAGGTGAGCGTTGCCAGTATAAGCTGATGGAGATCAACACTTTTTGACACTCCTGCTACCAAGTGCTTATAAAATGTTTATACCTATAATTGTGTCAAATTATGCTAATTGAGAACTGAAAAGACACTAGTAAGTTGAAGTATTCAAAAAGTGTATTTCTCAGTGAATCTCATGGGGCTCTTCAAGTTAGGCACTTGGGGGGACATTTTTTCCTCTTCCAAGTACCGTCAAAGTACAATGTCTTAAAGTATCATATTGGTCTTAATTTAATTTTATAAAGTAAGTACCAGGAAAGCAAACTCATTTAAATTCTTGATCTTACATATTCAAAACATTAAGGATTTTACCTTCCAATAAGGCTTTTTTTCTTTTTTGCAGCCTGATACTAATATCAGTTAGGAATATTTATTTTGCAATTATTATAAATGATAATTTAAGCAAAGTTCATGGTCTTAAATAACCTTAGCCACCAGTAGATGGTAACAGTAAATCAGGTTTGATTGTGAGTCAGGAAGAAAATGAAATAAAATATTGGTTCTTGGGAGAGATTTTTTTTCCTGACTACTTCTCTCAGGTCAAAATAAAAAGGAATTTTTCAGAATGCCATTATAGAAGAAGACAACTTCAATGACTTCTCTATTTTGTGTGACTATTCTACTTTCAGGCATATAGATAACAATCCTTGAGTTGCCAAATTCTGGCCATTTTCTATTAAAATCATTTTTCCACTTTTCTGTTAAACTGTATTTAATCCTTTGTGTCAATGTGCTGAGGAAGATAGTAAAGATATATCTGAACTTTGCCTTAAACTTCTTTAATCTTTTTTTAAGCTCTCATTCATGTAACACAGCTTCAGCAATCTGATTTCAACACCCCATCTCCTGGGGGAAAATGTTAAGATTTCCAAGTTCAGAAATCAGTGTGAAACTGGTTCTCCTCTACTAAAAGGTATTTAATTCTAACTGCAGTTTCTCTACAGTGCCTCCTGGAGGACTTTCAAGTCTTTTGAATTCCAGTACTAGTAAAGAGGTTTTTTGAGCTGGTAAAGGGGTCCTAAAGCTGAGGGGATTGGTAATGGCATATGGCACAGGTGGTTACAGAGAATTTTCATCTGATGTGGAAAACATCAACCCTCTTATACGGCAGTATACACCACCAAGAACACATGTGCCCGAAACCTTTGTTCTTGGCTGGCTACTAGCACAACTTAGCAAACAATTTAAAATTCTGTTTCATTTTTAAAGGCCTTAATGACGTGGGATTCAGCTGTGGAAGAAACCGACTGATGCTGCACATTAAGCCACATTCCCTCTGCTTTTCTACAGTGCAAATGGAAGAGTAAATCTCTCCAGAAATGTTTGCTTACAGGCCTGAGAGGTTATTGCTAGCCCTTATTCTCTTCTCACCTATTTCCAAGAGTACTCACCAGTGTGAAGCAGTTCTGAACTATTTTGCCAGTAAAAAGGAAACCTACTCTTTCTGACCATTCCTCATTTTTTCCATTCAATGGTCCTTATCTCAATTAAAATAAAAGTCACTTTATCTCATGCCCTCTTGGTATAGTTCTAATATTTTTCATGAGAAATTAATGTATTCCAGCAGTAGTGATCTTCCCATGCCTAGGGCAGATGGAAAGCAAGTCAGAGCTCTAGAGGTCTGAACTGACAATTTTAAAAACTAGAGCAGATTGGTCGTGATTACCTTCTACCAGTTTCCAAAGACTTTACAACCCAAGCTGACAGTGACAGTCCATGCTACTGGCAACAATACCAAATCACAATTGAAGTGCATATTTGATGAAGAGCCTTTCATTTTATATAAACATCTTTTACCATTTAGTTTCTTTGTAACAGAGCAAGAGAGTGAGAGATTGTACTCTACTAGTAGCATATGACAAAAAATATATGGTGGCATGATTTTTTTTTTGAAACCTCAGCCCTCTAAAGCAAATATATTTGGGTATAATTTATCGAATTGTACTACTGATTCACCTTAAACAGAATCTAAATTAGAAGAATCCATGATATATTGGCGAAAAAAAAAAATGTAATCAGTGCACTGGTTATCTTAATATAGGTTAGATAGGCTTTTCCTGGAAACATTCTAGACAGTGATAAGGATTATTTGATTGTTACTCCTACAGATGCAACTACTAGAAGATGGTCACTATAGAACAGAAATAACTGTCTTTGCCAAACAAGCTCTTTTAGCACTCCTGCATGTTTTTGTTTTGGAAGCCTGTAATATCTCCTAGAAAAATGATTTTTGTTGGTTAATTCACCATACCTCAAGTCAGTGGCAGTTTTAAATGATCAAAGCATCTGACAGGCATTTTAATACTTGCATATCTTTTTTAGAAAGTAAAGCCCAGGCAGCAAAGCAGAAATGAGAAACATGAAATAATTGAAGTTATTTTAACAGGTGGAATATATGGATGGCTGTGGCAGTTAAAATTATTTTATGGATCCCAAAAAGAGATAGATTATGTTTTTAAACTAAACTATTCCTGTGGGTGTGATAGCCTTTGGTTGCATTAAATTCCTTTGAGGGTCCTTTGATTAGATTACTTGATAGAATCACTTTACAGCTTTTGATTGGACTATGTCAGTGGGGCGTGATTCATGTTAAGTCTTTGCCCTCTTTTTGGGTCTGATAAAAATGGAAACATAGAGAGAGACACAGACACAGAAAAAGGAAGCCACCATATTTGATCTTAACATGTGAGAGAGAAAAGACTCCAGTTTTGTCCACAGCTTAGCTGCAAGGAGAGAAGCTCAAAGAGCTGAGGACCAGAAATAGATAAACCATATGCCTGACAGCTTACATCTATACTCAGGAAGAAAGTGGCACTCCCGAGACTGAGAGAGGAGGCCCTGTAAGAGACAAGCCCTATGCTAGGTTTGCCAACAGCTGCAGAAAGGCAGAGACCTCGGCAGATATCGGCAGCCATCTTGCTTCAACACATGGCAGCTGACTTGGGTGAGAAAGCACCTCTTACGGTGTCTTGCATTGAACTCTTCACAGCCTTGGAATGGTTTTACCCCAAAAAAATTCACTTTATAAAAGCCAACCCATTTCTAGCACTTTACAACAGCAGCCCTTTGGCAATCTAAAACAATGGTTAACTCAACTTTCTAGAGGACTAACCTCTACAACTATGCTAAAGAGTAAGGAAGGGCTAAAACACATACACACACACACACACACACACACACACACAATGAAGATGGTGGTATGATAAAGGGATACAGGAACTGCCAATGACCAATTTGAGAAACAAAATAAACAAGATATATTGCATTATAGCCCAAAATATAAAGTAAATATTCATGAGTCCACACTGATGTAAATAATCACATAAATAAATAAATAAAGACAAATCTCCCACACAGAATAAATCCAAATAATTTATAGTGATATTTGTAGAGACTCTATCCTCAAGAATATGGAGCATAAATCCTTATTCCTTCAGTGAGGGTTGTGGATAGTAACTTCTTTTCAAATGTACAGAGCAGAAAGGGGTATAAAAGAGTAACATCACAGTGGAGAAATTTGACCAACACTGCATAGGTCATGAGATCAAGGTCAATGTCAGGATAAGCCATGTTGATATCATGTGATGAAAATGGCATTTTACCTCTGTGGTCTTCCTTCCAAAACCACATAACCACAGCCTACTCATGAGAAAAGCATTCGACAAATCTCATTTGAGGAACAATACAAAAAACCTGACCAGCACTCCTCAAAATTGTCAAGGTCATCAAAAACAAGGGTAAGTATGAGAAACTGTCACAGCCAAAAGGAACCTAAGGAGACATGACAACTAAATTAGGTAAAAACAAAAGGAATCTGAATAAAGCATGGGCTTTAGTTAATAATAATGTATCACTATTTGATCATTAATTATCATACTAATGTAAATGTCAATAATATGTAGAACTGGGTGCAGGTTGTATGAGAACTCTCTCTATAGTATCTTCACAATTTTTCTGTAAATCTAAAAATGTTCTAAAATATTTAATTTCTACAACCCAAGGAATTTGTCTGCAACTTACTTCCATCATAACCATCAGCTCCATCTTATCAGAGCTTGCTTGATTTCTATTGCAGATCCATGCCAGTATACACATATACAAATATTATGCTATCACAATCATTAGTACTCCACCAAATTTCTTGTCTCCTTTGAAGATAGGTGTGTTCCTTTTATTTTCACTGTCCAATGAAATATAAGAGGGAGTAAAATGCATCACCTTCAGGCACAAGATTTAAGAGCTAGTGCCAGATTCAACTCATTCCTTTCCTCCTGCCTCAGTGGCAGTAGAAACAAGGTTAAAATAGAACCTCTGTAGCTTGGGATTCTGAGTAACTGCAAAGAGCACAGCTCCCTGATGACCAGCATTGGGAGAGGTAAACTTTGGTGTATTTAACCAATACGAATTGGAGATTGTTTGTTACTACAGCATAACTAGTCTATCATAGCAGATACACATAGGTACACATTATCCATCCCTTGATAGCACAGTAGCTCTCAAAGAGTTACAGCAGAAAGTTAATTCCTTAGGGGTTGGACGTTTATCACAATGTGCTTATGTAAGGGAGGAAAACAGGTAATTTAGACAGAATTAGAACAAGAACAGGCTTTTACATGATTGGTTTACTGTCAAATTAGAACTTTTAAACCTTTGTTAGTAATTCTCTTACTTTGTATCTTTGATTTATCTCCAGTTAGGAATAGGAAAATCCTTCCTATTGTAATTGGTTCTAAGTTTTGCAGGTAAATTTAGGGTTAAATTCACTGTGTCTGGAGAGAGCTTGGAATCTGCTTTCTTCTTAAATCACTCTTAACATTGGCTCTTTTTCTTTAATAAGATAGGATGAGTGAAGTGGCTAATATTTTTTAAGAGAAAATAAATGTTTTACAAAAAGAAAAAGAAAATATCTTGAAAACACATCCAGCTATAAAGCAGTGGGAAGGTTCATTTTTTTAATAATATAATTTTAAGAGGGAAGAAAATTCTTTTATGATCCTTATAAATAGGTTAGCTAGATATTCCTTCCACACTGATGTACATTAAAAAACATAAAAATTGTAGAGAAATAGACTAATGATCCTCTTGAGAAGGTATAAAACAACCATAATGCACTTGATAGTGCAGTACTCTGGGGTATCAAGAAAGGATAATTCCCTCATTTCCCCTTTCAGTGCTCAGTTTATGCAGGAAGCATTCTGATTTTAAAACATCACTGCCCTTAGCCAGACGCCAGCCATGGCCATGTTTCTACCCTCAATGACGTCCTCTGGCACCAAAATCCAAAATCAAAATTTGTTTTATTTAAAATATATTTGTCAATTTGGAGACATTAAGCATCTTCTTCACAAAGCATCCAAACATCACTCGGCCTGGGGAGTTTAATTATTGTTTTACAGAGCTCTCTGTCCTTAAAAAATAGAATGCATCTTCCTTTCAAAAAGAATATTTTTAAAAGGCTTAATTTTTTAAATTAAAATAACCTCTAATGTTACTGCATATAACAGATTTTCCACAATATTATATTTGTCTATGAAAAAGACAAATAATAGATCTATATAATATTCAACAGGAATACCTCTCAGCTCATCTCTTCAACCTTCTTACTGAATGAGTTGGCAAAGCATTTTGGTTGTGTCTATAATAGCAGGCCATCCCGTGATATTTACTTGAGATAGTGGAGGAAACTGAGAAAGTGCTTGCTTACCATGCATACTAGTTTTACCATTAAATCATGACTGGGATGGGATAAAGATTACAGATGGAATAGAAATTTTCCCAAAGAAAGAAGAAGGATGACTTTCAATGGGGCCAAATATTAAGAGTTGATATCTTAAAAAGATATAAGATTTTATTACACCCATACAGAAACACAATACAGATACATTGTAGATAGAGTCATAAAGAGAAGTTAATTGTGTTTTGGTGGTAGAATTGTGAAACTTGGGTTTTGGATACTACATAATAATTACTAATAAGCACTCCAAGAAAGAAGATAAGTTGATCAGCAAGGGTAATAGAAATAAAATGTTGAAAAGGTAGGCAGAAAATCCAAAGTTTAAGCATTTACAAATAAAACATCTTTTTCTTAGCACCTCAAACTCTTTGAAATAACTAAATGGTATTTTTTCCTGCTCAAAAATTCATTTAAAATTGGATGCATAACACTCAGGAATCCCACTGAGCTCATCTCTTCTTTTGAAAACCACCAGGTATACAGGGGTCTTGGCAGTATGGTTGAGTTTATAATCTGCAACCGCACACTTCTCCTTATTGCTTACAGGAAAATCATTTTCTGCAATGACTTACTGACGCTTCTTCCTCTAATCATCATTTTCTTTAGCATTTAGGACTAGGATCTACGGTGCCCTCTACTCAGATGCCCACAGAATGGCAATGAGCAAGCAACATAAGCTGATGGAGTCACTGGGAGAGGCTATGTGACTGCATCAGTAACTGCAGAGAATATGCTTAGAGCATCCTTTACAAGCTGAACACAAGAGGCCTTCAAGCAGCAGGGAGAGCTACGACACAAACATGGCTCAGCAGGAATACAGGACAGTCCCTCAGAAGAATTTATAAACTAGCAAACATCATAGACTATAGACTTCCATACACCCTGCTTCTTGGGCTTTCTTATAGCATAGTAATGCCTGTGTTAGTCATTGAGATTTATGTAGAATGAGGACGCAAATATCTTGCCATTCATTGTCTCTTCTGAACCCTGTCTCACATTCTCATGCTCAAAGAAAAAGGCAGTACACTGGCCAGTCTACTGGGATTGAGTTCGTAATTGGCAAAAATGTAAAGTTTTATACACTTTACAATGCTCAACCCTTTGGTCACTCTGGTAGGTCGAATCATGTATTCCAATAAACACATGTTCTTAACCTTAATTTGATATGTCCCAGTGGGTGTGAACCCGTTGTAAATAGGACCTTTTCAAGATGTTATTTTTAGCTAAGATGTGGCTGACTGAATCAGGTTGGGACTTAATCCCTATTACTGGAGGCCTAAGAAAGAGAACCTAGAAATCACAATAGCTAGAAAGAAGAGGACAACATAATGTGACAGAAGGCAGAGATAATAAACCAAGGAACCCCAAGGATTGCTGGCAGCCAGCACAAGAAGCCTACAGACTCTGGGAGAATGCAAGCCTTACTGATCTCTTGATTTTGGAATTCTAGCCTCAGAATTGTGAGCCAATAAATTCCTGTTGTTTAAGCAAATCCATTCTGTGGTTTATGTCATACCAGCCTGAAGAACTACAACAATCACCATTGCATAGGAAGAAGGCTTGGCTCTCCCAATTTTATAGAATTTTTGGGAAGTGCCCAGTTGCAGGATGTAATTTTGTTTGACTGATTTGGCTCCTGAGTTCAAGAAAACATAATCATCAAGTTCTTGGTTTTGTTGAAGGGAGTGGCCAGGTCATAGGTCAAAAAAGCTGTGTTCAGAGACAAGGCCAGAAGATATGTTCCAATGTATGAACTCTCACAGAGATTATAATGCAAATTCAAATTTCTCAATTTATACTTAGCCAGTAATATTCATTTCTGAGCTTTTTATTCTTTGATTTAACTCTAAAGAGAGTTATTTAGACAATAACATTTCTGAGAAAAGTCAAATGGCCATCAAAAAAAAGAGGAATTAAATCATTCAGGAATGATTGGAAGGAGTAATTCTGTTTGGATTAACATATGTTATTCCTGACATGCATCTATTTGAGAGGATCAAAAGCTCTGAATGGAAGTTATTATTCTCCCGGGCTCCTTGACCAGCTTCAAAGAATTCTGAGTTAGACTCAACCTTACAAACCCCATAAGCAATACAATCCTTCCATATCAGACATGTGTACCTGAAAGGGGAGAAGGGAGAAATAAAAAACTATGTAAACAGTGGTTAAACTTCAATATTTTTAAAGAAGGACATTTATATAAAATTCCATTTAGGAAGATCTGAAGTTTTTCAAAAGAGCACTGAAGTAAAAAGAAGCAGTTAAAAAATATAGTAGGACTTTGTAGCTCTAGTATTTAGAAACTGAGACAATTTCCAATAGTTGAAGTACATGTAAGAAATCTTATGATCTGATTAAAGGGATCATGAATGAAATGGAGTCTTTAGATATCTATAAAGTTCCCTATACAGTAGAGCTGGCAGAATATCAGGGGCAGGAATGATCTGGCACATAATCTGTCAGCTGCTCTGAGAAGCCTCTTTGTCTTGTGGTTGGATGGATTTCACCCATTGCTGGCCACTGAAGATGTCAACTGTGCCATATAGACAAATAGTACATAACTCAGAAGAAACAGGAAAGACTGAGGGGGAAATCATGAGATTTCAGTGCTCCAGTCTAAAAGAACAGCAATCCTTGCCCATCCTGATAAATGTAACTTCAGTTGTAATAACTTCATCATGCAAATCCTATGGTTGTGACCTCCTTTGGAGAACATTTCTATGAGTTTCCATAACAATTTGATGCAGGACTTTAATGTGATTATACTTTCTCTGAATTTATTATTTCTCAGAATTTGTCTCCACCCTTGACCCAGTAATAATCAGCTGCAATATTAATTTCACAATTAGCCTTCTTTACTTACAGATCTAATTCAGTTCCAAGGCAGCCTGTATAATTTGAAGAGGCAATCATGACTACTGAAAACATCATGAAGCCCCTAGAAGAAAAATGCAGTGTTCAATAACTCTCATATTTACTTTCTCATTTTAAAACATAATAAGATTATTTGATTTATTTTGACTTTCTTGATTTAAAGTCCATTTGATCTATCCATGGCTATTTTCACCTTTCTGCTCTGATTTGGTCTTCCAAGCTTTTAAAGGTTATTGTACTAATAGGAAATCAGAAAGAGGATTGAGCCAGAGGATAATGTTACCATTCTATTTGTTTTATTTTCCATAAATATCAGATCAAAATTTTTTAAAAGAGGGTAAAGGGACTGGGTTTAAAAATCAAAGATTAAAATTTTAACTCTACCACCTATTGGCTATGCCAATTACCTAAACACTCTGATTCTCAGTTTCCATTTCTGAAAAATAGAATAAATGAAACCAATCTGGTGTATAACATGTAAAATTCACATACACAACATCTAGCACATAATATACCCTCAAAATACAGCAGGAGGAGGTTATTGCCTCCTGCTTTTAATTCTGTTATTCATATTGTTAGTCTCCTATGAACAATGTTAGTCTCATTCCATTCCTTGACAAATGTGGGATGCCAAATAATGCCTCCCCAATGAAAAAAAATGGAACCTATGATTAGGCTATGTTACATGACAAAAGGAACCTTAAAGATAGAATTAAGATTATGGACTGTATTAATTTCCAATTGCTGCTGAAACAAGTAACCACAATTTTAGTGGCTTAAAACAACAAATATTTATGACTTTACAGTTCTGGATGTCAGAAGACCAAAATGGGTCTCACTGGGCTAAAATCAAGGTGTCAGCAGGACTGAGTTCCTTTTCTTTCTGGTGGCTCTAGGGGAGAACCCATTTTCTTGCATTTTCCAGAATCTAGAGGCTTCCCACATTCCTAGGTTCATGGTTTCTGTGGCAGATTGAGTTATGTACCCCAGAAGAAAACATATTCTTAATCTTAGTCAATTCCTATGGTTGTGAACCTATTCTAACTAGGACCTTTTGAAGATGCTATTTTTACTGTCAGGTGTGGCCAACTAAATCGGGATGGGTCTTAATCCTATTACTGGATGCCTTATAAAGAGAATTCCACAGAGGGAGGCTGGAAGTCAATGGGAACTTGAAAGAGAAAAGATGTTGCCATGTGATGGGAAAGCCAAGGAACCCTAAGATTGCCTGCAGCCAGCACCAGAATGTTACAGGCTTTGGGGAGGAAACCTCACCTTCCTGATGCCTCAGTTTTGGACTTCTCCTAGCCTCAAAACTATTAACTTATAAATTCCCATTGTTTAAGCCAACTCATTATGTGTAGCAGCCTGGCAAATTAAGACAGGCCCCCTTCTATCTTCAAAGACAAATGGTTGGCCAAGTCTTTCTTATATCACCTCACTCTGACACTGACTGTTCTGCTGCTCTTTTCCACATAAAGATCCTCATAATCACATTGGACCCACCTGAATCACCCAGAATAAACTATTTTAAGGTCAGATGATTAGCAACCTTAATTCTATGTGCTACCTTAATTTCCCTTTGCCATGTAATTTAACATATTCACAGGTTCTGGAAATTAGGACATGGACAACTTTGGGAGGTCATTATCCTGCCTACCACACAGACTTGAAGATTATCCTGGATATTACAGGTGGGCCCAATGAAATCACATGGGTCCTTAAAAGTGGAAGAGGAAGATAGAAGGGCCATAGAGAGACAATGACAGAAGAAGAGGTAGGGAAGATTTGAAGAACGAAAGGGACACAAAACAGTGTTACGGGCTTTGGAGATGGAGGAAGGAGTCACAAGCCAGGAAATAGAGGCAGACTCTAGAAGATGGAAACAGCCCTCAGTTGACAACCACCAAGGAAATGGGGACCTCAGTCTTAGAGTCACAAGCAACTGAATTCTGCCAACAACCTTAATGAGCAAGAAAATGGTTTCTCCCTTAGATTCTCCAGAAAGGAACACAGCCCTGCCAACACCTTGATTTTAGCCTAGTGAGCCCCATTTCAGACTTCTGACCTACAAATCCTAAGATAATGAGTTTGCATTGTTTTAAACCACTGTTTGCTGTCATTTCTACTGCAACAGTAGAAAACAAATACAGCCAACATCCATCAGTAACCTAGAATGTTCTATGTAACAGTTCTAAGAACTAGAGATAAAACAGTGGACATGGAAGATGTGGCCCTTTCCTCAACAAATTTACGAGACACACTCTTTGGTGATACATATCTTGGTTATATATCCCTATCACAGCCTTATCTCTAGTCATAGATTTCTCTGGTTACATGCTGATGGCTCTAATTTCCACCTTCTCTTTTCTGAGCATATATTTTTTTGTTTAATAAGCATGTATTACTCACCTAGTATAGCATGTATTGGAGTTTCAAAGAGAGATGATACACAGTCCCCAACCTCCTGAGGCTCACAGTCCTGTGGGAAAGGCAGACACATTACAAAGGTAATGACACAAACCATTGGGAAAAAAGTGGTCTCAGGAATACAGCTCATTTGTACTCCAAATTTCATTCATGTGCCTGGCCCAGCAATTGATGCCAACAACTGCCACTGACCAGATTCACGTATTCCTTGCCCACAAGCCCAGGCCATGTGCTTGCATTGTTCTCATGCTCCACCACTATAGTTCTTGTAGAATCACAGCACCAACAATAACTCACCTGGGTTATATTAGCATCTTCAATACTAGCTGGATAGCAAAATGCAGATTGTTTGTGAAAAAACAGTTTAGATTTACTTAAAAACAAAACTGGAGAGCAGATATTGCTCAAGTGGTTGAGTACCTGCTTCCCAAATACGAGGTCCCAGGTTCGATCTCCAGTACCTCCTAAAACAAAACAAACAAACAAACAAAAAAAAAAAAAA
>JAQZBX010050608.1:0-19607 GCA_029593785.1 Cabassous unicinctus | reverse complement strand
AAAAAAAAAAAACAATGCTATCAATGAATATATGTAAGTTAAAAGCTTACAGTTCTGTGGCTGTGAAAATGTTCAAATCAAGGCATCAGCAAAGATGCTGCCTCAATGAAGGTCGGCAGCAGGCGACCCTGGAATCCTGCCAAGTGGCAAGACACAATGGTGGCTCTCTCGTCTGTGTCTCTGCCTTCTAACCCAGGCTTAATTCCTCCCCAAACTCAGCTGTGGGTGATCCAGCATATGGCTCATCTCTCTCTTCTCCTTTGAACCTCATCTCTTCCACCCACTTGGGTTTTCTCTGCCCCTGCTGCCTTTCCTCTGTGTGCCTCTGCATTCAGTCCTCCGTTTACAAAGGACTCTAGCAAAATGACCAAGACCTACCTTGGGTCATGTTTCACTGAAACAATCCAATCATAAGGCCCCAACCCCAACTGAAACAATCCAATCAAAGGGTCCCACACCCACAGGAATGGGTTAGCTTCAAGAACATGATCTTTTCTGGTATACACAGGAAGCTTCAAACTGCCACACGTATGAATTTCTGTTGTTAGAATTACAAAGACTTAGTAGGCAAGAATGCTACACGTTTTCATATATTGTTGGTACAAACTCAGTTTACGTTATCTCAGTCATTTTGGTTCTTTGGTCAGTTTTGTTGCTCCTTTTAAGACTTTTCTAGCTCTCTTCCTTTTCTTTCTTTCTTAAATTTTATAAGTAAAACAATACTAAATATGTTACCAATTGAGAATTAATGGTGTGGTGCTGCCTATCTATTTGTAGTATTTTTAAATATGCTTCAAGGTGAGGTCTAATATTAGTTGTAAAAAAGAGTAAAATGTTTTGAAAATAACACCTTCAAGATTATATTTTCTTAGAACTAACAGCACCTAATTTAAACCATTCAAAATAAATCATGAACACAAGCAAAATATTGTATTTTGTTAAAGTATATAATTTGTGCATTTTTACAACTAAAATCTAACAAGTGTCTCATAATTCTTTGAAAGCATTAAATACAGAGTCCTAGACAATTTTCTTGCACGTGGACCATATTAAAGTTATTGGGAGGGTGTGGTTCCTTACTTAGACCCTAATTAGAATTTTCACCAAACTCCAGCAGAAAATAAAGCTTGTAAATTCAGGGTTTTGACATCTCGTAATATTTGCTCATGGAAATGATCATATGAAAAAGTATGCCACCCAAGTAGCTGCTGTAAAAATTATTTTTTTCAAAGAAAGTTTGGAATCAAAGTTAAAGGCAGTTCTGTGGGGCTTCTTGGTGCTGTATAAATCTTGGGATCATCACAGTCAAAGATGAGTGGTTTGGGTTAATATTCAGAGAAGTTACAAACCTGTGTGCAATAATCTGTTTCTAATGAGTTGTTTAAAGCACTTTGAATATTGTTTCCTCTTTTTCAAAAAATTATTGATATATGTACAACAAACAAATTCTTGATAAAGTTTTGCAAACTGAAATCACTGCAACTGGCACCCTGATTAGGAAACACACATCACAAGCTCTCTCAAGCCACGCTTGTGCTCACAGACTTTCTAACTTCAAAAGTAATCCTTCCCACAACCCATGGGAGCACGGATTCATTACATTGTCTAAATAATGAATTTGAAGAATATATGCCCTTTCATGTCCATTATTTCACATGATGTCTGTGCAATCCATTCCAGTTATTGATGGACTTGTAGACCATACGTTCATATTGCTGGATAATATTTTGTATCTTCTATTTATATCTTCTATTGTTTGGGGCATATGTGAATAGTATAGGTTATTTTAAATAGTGTTGCTATGAATGTTCTTGTTCATGTGTTTGGAAACCATATGGAAGAATTTCTGTTGGAAGTGACCCAGAAATCACAGGACATGATTATGTTTCTCTTTAGTATAAACTGCCAAAACATTTGCAGAGGTATTGTCCTGATGAACACACTACCAACTCATGAGAGTTCCAACAATCTCTATGTTACAGAATTTCAGTGTTTTCTGTTGCTCAAGTTAACAGAAATATTAACATAAATATTGAAGTGTTTTAAAGGAAGACAATCTCTCAATATTGTCATCTATCAAGTCAAAATAACTTTAAAAGCAGTTTCTCATGGAATAGCAATAAAGTAAACACTATTTCTAAGTGTCTATCACTATTAATAAATTGAAGCAAAATCAAAAGGTATAACTTAGCAAGAAAGTAAAAGATATCTATATCTAGTTAGTTTATGTGTTTTTAGAATAAACATTCAAATTAAAGATATAAAAAGAGTTATATGTTTTGAACTTTACTGAAGTGCTTCTAGACTTGTGTATAAACATATGAATTCCAAAAGTCTGTTATGTGAACTTGATTTCCTTGCATCAACAATTCTCAGTTCACTACTTATAGCTTATGGTATCCTACCCCCTCTACCCCCCTTATTGTTTATCACTTGCAACAAGTCTATTCATCTTTACAGAGTGATTTGAACAATAATGATCTATGGCATTGAATTTCACCCATTTTTTGCATGTGATTTTTCCCTCTCAAATACTCTTTTTTCCAATTTCATTTGTCATACATAAAGTGATCCTTTCTAAGTACTAGCTCTTCCTTTCACATCCATTCTATCATACAACAAAGATCTATATAAGTGTGATTCAGGATAATAGTAATTTAAACAATATTGAAATTCCTGGCCAGCAAGAATAGACTATCTTGAGCTTTACAGACAACACATCTTAAAGATATTAATAACAATTTTAAAGTCACTTTTGAATAACAAAATTATTGTTTAAAAATATTCATCAGCTACTTGTTATTTGCAATATACCCCTGTATAACATTTATTCATCTATCAAAATTCAGTCCATGTCAAGACTCAAATTAATTCAGCTCTTCTTTGAAGCTTCTGCAAACTTTCAGATTACAACAAATTTTCTCCTATGCAGGCAAACTGCATCCTGTTATCATCTTTCAAAGTGGATGGGACTAAAAAGCTTCATAATTCACACTTGCAATTTAATTCAAATTTTTAAGAAACTATTCATAAGGATCTACTTTAATTAAGAATTGAGCAAGGAGCTAAGTAAAATACAAGGCATATGAAAGGGAAATTGGCATGTATTTCTATGATATTTTACTAAGTATATATTCTATTTTCTATGTTGAACTTTTATACTGAAATTATTTTGAATTAAGGAAAAGGTATGATACCATTTTAAATACACTGATTTTAGTAATACCTCTAATTTTCATTGTCAAATAACTGGTTTTATGATACAAGGGTCTAATACTGTAAAAAAAAAATGGTTAAAATTAAAAATTTATACCAGTAATTTTTACATTAAGACAAAAAGTGATTATTTCTAAATTGAATTGTTGGATCCATCATATTGCATCCCCACTGTCTTAAAGAGGAGACTATTCTTAAACCTAAATTGGTAACCAACTATTGTTTTTCTTGAATTTTTATGAATATCAAAAGGAGATTATGTAGGTGATTATTTAGGAAAAATTACCTCAAATTATCTATTAGATCATTTCATTTATATCAAATTACTGAGGTTAATTTGTAATATCTTTCTTAGAGCTTTTTTTTAATTTCAGTTTTTATTGTGGTAATATATGTACAATTCAAAAAATTCCACGTATATAATTTATGAGAGAATCATCAGCATGTATGGAAATGATGATTAGAATATATTTGTTTCTATTAAAATCATCAAGTTTTTCAGATCTCCACATATTGCAGATACAGAAAGAGAAAAAGAACAAGAAAAATGTATGAATATATTTATATTCTGTAAAAATGCAGGTGTTATCTTTTGCCAAAGATTACATCACTGATGTGGTTGTAAGGTACCCAGAATCATGTTATAACTTCTGCATTCTCAGACAGTTAGATATGCCTTAAACAACTCTGAAATTTTTTAGAGTAGTAGAAGCAAGGCTAAGTATTGTTTTATATTTATGTGTGCTATTCTAAAGCAAAATAGTTTTCTAATAAATATTTATATGAATTCTTAGAAATTTTCTAAGTAGCAAAGTATATTTACAATCATAAAATGATTTACAACTGTAGATTTTCCCCAAATTTTACCTAGTTGACATTTTTTGATTAATCATATTTTATAAAATAGTGCAATCTTTAGAAGAGTGTTTATGTATGGCAACAAAGCTAACTTCCTGACATAACCCTCATCTAAGACATAACCTTCATTTAAGACATAACCCTAATCTAAGAAGACCCCATAAAATTTCAAGGAAATTTCAATGAAAATGAAAATTTCAGTGAAAGCAAATGGGTATTTTGTTTCATCATGCTGGGATCTTATTTCCCTAGCAATTAGTAATGAAGAGTCATCTGTTAAATATGAAACACATAGGGAATGGCTATTAGTCACAAGATGGTTATGATTTTATATATAGCCAGAAATTTAAAAAACTTAATGAGTTCTCTAAGAATTCACAGCAATGGAAATTTTGTACACTTCCAGTTAGTTTTCTTTTATTCCAAGAGAATTTTCTTTATTGATGAATTAATTAGGGATTTAACAATGTGTCAATCAGTTGCTTGATCTAACAATTTATATATTTATAAATACCATGTAGTAAAAGAAATACATTACAATAATACATATTTCTATTGATCTTATAATCAGGTGATTGTTTTAGAAGTTTTTATCAGGATATATAATATATTAAAATCATTTAGAGATTTTTAAAATTGTAGTGAATAGGCAATTGATATATCAAAAATAGAACTGAATTTTGCATCATAAGACGTAGACTCAAGTTTACATTTCACATAATCACTTACTGATTGTGTTCCTTGACCTTAGGTGATCCTTTAATCTAAAGTAATAAATTTTAGTAAACTACCATAATATTCAGATACTGTTTTGCATAAAGTAACTTTTCAATGTCATGCAAATGCATTAATTGGCATTGTGTTAGATGGTTGGATGATTTGTATATCTGCTTCAATTGCAGTTAACACAAATTCTTACAAATTGAAAGAGTTCTTGAAAAAATTTTGGTGAAATTAATTTTTTGCTGTTTTACTTTCTTCAAATTTGTCAATCATCCTTGCGTAGAGAACTGTGAGAGAAATTACCATCTATAAATGAAAATGGCTAATTAAATTTGAACTATATTCTTACAGTTGACTCTGGAGTGATTTTTTTTCATATAAAACATCCTTAATATGTTTTACATATGTCAATACATGGTTCATTTTTTAAATAGGTCATTACAAGGGTCATTTTAAACATTATTATTATTTTTAAAGTAGCTTCAGGTTACATAAATGTTACTCAGAAAGTAGGGGAATCCCATATACCTCACCCCCTCCCCCTCACACACGTTTCCCTATTAACAACATCTTTCATTAGAGTGGTACATTTGTTACAACTGATGAACACACATTGAAGCATTGCTACTAACCATGGTCTATAGTTTACATTATGGTATACATTTTGCACCACACAATTTTATAGGTTTTGACAAAATGTATAATGGCCTGTATATGTCATTGCAAAGACATGCAGAACAATTCCAATGTCTCCAAAATATCCACATTACATCTATTTTCCCCTTCCCTCCCCCAGAACCTCTGATTGCCTCTGCCTTTATATCAATGTGCTTGATATACTTGATATACAAGTGCTTCCATTACTTAAATAACAAGTCTACCTTAGTCCATAGTTGAATTCCTCCTTATGTTTATTCATTCCTAATTTTGAGGATTTGGGGATGGTGATGCATACTCTGCTTCTGGTTGAGAGGGGTTTAGATCCCATAGGGCAGATAGGTAGAACTGTCTTGCTTTTAGTTGTAGATACTCTCTGTTTTTTGGGATGGGGATGTCCATCATCATCCTTTTGTTAGTTGTCCTGAGTGAGTCTGATGAGTTGGAAGGTAGGTGTTGGCTGCAACTCTGCTGAGATTCAGGGATCAACTGGCATATGAACAGCCAGAAGTTTTAAGTCTCTTGGACACATATTTAACAGGTATAGTGCTAATTATAGGTTCAAATAAAAGGGGCATAAGAACAATGTGTAGGAAAATTATAAATGAGTCCAACTCCAATACACTGGGGATAGGTTATCATTCATTTTAAGGTAAGGTCCACTGACAGGTTCCAATTTCCTGGGTTTGCCTGCCCTGCATAGAGTGTCCAGATATCTCTAGAGCCCTCATGAGCACCCCTGCTTAAGGCACTGTTTGCTGTGGCAGTCAATAAGATCCTCCTAAGATGTACATAAGCATAACCTCTGGAATGACCTCCTTACTCACTTTGAAATCTCTTAGCCATAAAAACTCATTTGAATTTAATATTTACCCCTTTTGGTCAACATCTTTTTCCAAATGCATCACTAGTTGGTGCTTGGTAATAATCCCTCAGTGCCAGGGAGGCTTATCCCTAGAAGTCATGACCCATGTCGGGGGGAAAGCAGTGAGTTTATATGCTGAGTTTGGCTTAGAGAGAGGCCACATTAAAGCAACAAGGAAGCTTTCAGGAGGTAACTCTTAGGCAAGTTGTAATACCAGGCTAAGTTTCAATTTCACTAGAAAGGTGGATAAGTACCACCATCAATATCAAGAGCCTGGTGAATTGGTCTGTCCTCCTTCTCTAGGCACTGTCCACATACTCAGGGGATTGTTGCCACTCTATTAGTGAATGTAGCAGGACTCCCCAGGATGGGAATTCAATATTCTTTCAGTTACTGTGTGGGTCTCCAACCCCTGAGACAACACCTCATGACCACTTGAATACATTCATATTCCATAGAGGCATGCCCCAGGTACACCCCTTCCCACACCTATGCCCACCACCAACACCTCACAACAGTGACCCTCCCCTGCCACAGTAGTGACTCTTCTGCAATCAAAAACCTCTCCCAAAACAAAGCAAAATAAATAAAAATAATACAAAATACAAAATAAAATTAAAATATATATATAAACATTTTTAAAAAATTTCCATTGTGTCTTTCATTCCCATAAGATGTTATCTTTTATATACAGTAACAATTTCTTCTGTATGTTCCTCCAGTGTCTTATTTATTCACTTTATTTTCAAAGTTTTAAGTAACAGAAAAGTCACATAGAAAATATAGGGGATTCCCAATACCCTCCCCTCCCCCTCTCACATTTACACCTATTAATAACAACCTACATGAGTATGGTACATTTGTTACAATTCATGAACTAATATTGTAGCATTGTTACTAACAATGGTCAATAATTTATATTATGGTTCACATTCTGTACAGTATACTTTTTAAGTTCTAACAAAATGCATAATGGCCTGCATCCATAACGGCAAGATCATGCAGAACAATTCCAATGTCCTAAAGGTGCCCCATGCTTCATCCATTCTTCCTTCCCCCTCCCCTCAGAAACAATGGTAACAACTAGGTTGCAATTTTTGAAGTATACGGTTCATAATTACATGTACTAATATTGAAGGCTTGACATGTTGGTCCATCTTCTTTTGTTAGGCATTGCCTATGTTCTCAAGAGACTCTTGCCCCTCTATTTGAGAACCTAACAGGACTACCCAGAATAGGAGTTTAATATTTTCTTGTTTATTGTGTGAGTCTCCATCCACTGAGATAACACACTATGACAAGATGAACACTTTCACATTCCATAGAAGCATGCTCTTGCTTCGTCCTTTCCCACATATCCCCCCATTCCCAATGCCCTGCACCCATAGCCCTCCCCTGCCATATTTGTTAAAAGAATATTCCCACCATAGTAGTTTTAACCCCAGACCTACAACTCCCCAGATTTCCCTTGTCCCTTCTTCCAGCCTTCTCCCCAGTTCCATGGATAGTCCAACCCTACACCCCCTCACATTCCTGCATCATTGACCCCACTCACATCCTACACCACTATCAACCCCATCTATTGCCAAATGACCCCCTTCCACCTTATCACAGGTTTGGCCTCTTTTGAGCATAAGCTCACCACACTCTACTCCCTTTCTGTCTTCTGATAACCAATGTTCCAGACCCTAGCTCTGTGACCCTCCTCAATTTGCTTAGGTCATATTAGTGAGGTCATGTAATATTTGTCCTTTAGTAACTGGCTTGCTTCACTCAACATAAGGACTTCAAGATTCATCCATGTTTTCCCATATGTCAACACTTCATTGCTACTGATGGCTGGGTGTTATTCCATTGTATGCATATACACACACATTGTATGTATATACCACAATTTGCCTACCCTTTCATCTGTTGATGGACACTTTTGGCAATAGTGAATAACACTGCTATAAACAGTAAATAATACTGCTATAAACATTGGTGTGCATATATCTGTTCATTTCTCTGCTTTCAATACTTCTGGGTATATCCAGCAGTTCTATAGTTAGTTTCCTGAGGAACCACCAAACTGTCCTCCACAATGGCTGCACCATTCTTCATTCCCACCAGTAATGGACGAGGGTTCCCTTTCATCCTCTCCAACTCTTGTAGCCCTCTGTTTTTTTAATAGCTGCCTGTCTAATAGGTGTAAGATGATATTTCATTGTAATTTTGATTTGCATTTCTCTAATAGCTAGTGATGTTGAGCATCTTTTCATATGCTTTTTAGCCATTTGTATTTCCTCTTTGGAAAAGTGTCTAGTCATGTCTCTTGCCCATTTTTTAAGTGAGTTGTTTGTCTTTAGTTTTGAGACATAGGATTTCTTTGTATATGCTGGATATTAGGCCCTTATCAGACAAATGGTTACCAAATATTTTCTCTGATTGAGTAGGCTGCATTTTCACATTCTTGACAAACTACTTTGAAGCATAAAAGTTCTTAAATTTGAACTTACCTATTTTTCTTTTGTTGATTGCAATTTTGGTATAAAATTTATGAAACCATTTCCTATTACAAGATCTCATAGATGCTTTCCTACATTATCATCTAAGAGCTTTATGGTGTTGGCTCTTATATTTAGATCTCTGATCCTTCTTGAGTTAATTTTTTATAGCATGTGAGATGATGATCTTCTCTCATTCTTCAGATATGAATATCTCTCAGCATCATTTGTTGAAGAGACCAGTCTGTCCCAGTTAAGTAGGCTTGGTGGCCTTGTTGAATATCAGATTTTTGACTGTATATGTGAGGATCTATATCAGAACTTTCAATTTTGTTCTACTGGTCAGTATGTCTATTCTTGTGCCAATTCCTTGCAGTTTTTTTTTAAAGATGCATTTCTTTATTTCTCCCCCTTCCCCCCAACTCCCTATTGTTTTGCACTCCCTGTCTGCTCTTTGTGCGCTCCTCTGTGTCTGACTGTCTTCTCCATAGGCAGTACTGGGAACTGATCCTGGAACCTTCCAGAGTGGGAGAGAGGTGCTCAATCTCTTGCGCCACCCCAGCTCCCAGTCTGTTGTGTCTCTTACTGTCTCTCCTCTGTATCTCCTTTTGTTGCATCATCCTGTTGCACCAGCTTTCTGCACGGAGCAGCACTCCATGTGGGTCAGCACTCCTGCACAGGCCAGCACTCCTGCACTGGCCAGCTTTCTGTGTGGGCCAACTTGTCTTTCACCAGGAGGCCACAGGAATCGAACCCCAGACCACTCATATGGTAGACAGGAGCTCAATAGCTTGAACCACATCTGTTTCCTCCATGCAATTTTGATCACTGTAGTTTTGTATTATGCTTTAAAGTCAGTTAGTGTGATCCCTCCAATTTAATTTTTCTTTTTCATTAGGATTTCAGCTATTCAGGACCCCTTGCCCTTCCAAATAATTTTCATAATTGGCTTTTCCAATTCAGAAAAAAAATGTTGTTGTAAGTTTTATTGGGATTGTGTTAAATCTGTAAATCAGTTTGGGTAGGACAGACATCTTAATGATGTTTAGTCTCCCAATACATGAAAATGGAATATTCATCCATTTGTTTAGGTCTTCTTTAATTTTCTTTAACAATGTTATGTAGTTTTCTTTGTACAAGTCCTTTGTATCTTTAGTTAAGTTTATACCTAGATATTTGATTCTTTTAGATGTTTTTGCAAATGGATTTTTTTTCTTGATTTCCTCCTCAGATTGCTCATTATTGGTGTACAGAAATGCTACTGATTTTTCCATGTTGATCTTATATCCTGCCAGTTTACTGAAATCCTTTATCAACTCTAGAAGCTTTGTAGTAGATTTCTCAGGGCTTTCTATGTATAGGATCACACCATCTGCAAATAGTGAAATTTTCACTTCTTCCTTTCCAATTTGGATCACTTTTATATCTTTTTCTTGCCCAAGTGCTCAAGCAAGTACTTCTAATACAATGTTAATTCAAAGCAGTGATGGTGGGCCTCCTTGTCTTGTTTCAGATTTTAGAGAGAAAGTCTTTATCATTTCACCATTGAATATGATATTAGCTGTGGGTTTTTCATATATACCCTTTATCATGTTGAGGAAGTTTCTTCTATTCCTATCTTTTGAAATGTTTTTATCAAGAAATGATGCTGTATTTTGTCAAAGGATTTTCTCCATCAATAGAGATGATCCTGTGATTTTTTTCTTTTGATCTGTTAATATAGTATATTACATTGATTGATTTTCTTATGTTGAAACATCCTTGCATACCAGGGGTAAAACCCACTTGATCATGGTATATAATTCATTTGATATGTTGTTGAAGATGATTAGCAAGTATTTTGCTGAAGATTTTAGCACCCAGAGTCATTAGTGAGCTTGGACTGTAGCTTTCTTTTCTTGTGGCATCTTTATGTGGCTTTGGCATTAGGGTGATGTTGGCATCATAGAATGAGTTAAGCAATGTTCCCTCCACTTCTATTTTTAAGAAGAATTTAAACTGGATTGGTGGTAGTTCTTTCCAGAATGTTTGGTAGAATTCACCTGTGAAGCCATCTGGTCCTGGGCTCTTCTTAGATGGGAGGTTTTTGATGACTAATTCCATCTCATTACTTGTGATTGGTCTGTTGAGTTGATAATTTTCTTCTGTCCTCAAAGTAGGCTGCTTGTGTATTACTAGAAAATTTTCCCTTTCACCTAATTTTTTTGTCTTGTTGGCATATAGTTTTTCAATGTATCCTCTAATGATACTCTTTATTTCTGTGGGATCAGTGGTGATATCCCCTCCCTCATTTTTTGTTTTATGTATTTGCATCTTCTCACTTTTTTTCTTTTTTAATCTAGGTAAGAGTTTGTCAATTTTATTAATCTTCTGAAAGAAACAGCTTTAGGTTTTGTTAATTCTTGTCTAGTGTTTGTTTGTTTTTTTAATTCTAAATTTCATTTAGCTATTCTCTAATCTTTATTTCCTTCCTTCTGCTTGATTTGGGATTAGTTTGTTGTTCTTTTTCTAGTTCCTACAGGTGTACAGTTAGGTCTTTGATTTTAACTCTTTCTTCTTTTTTAATATAGGACTCTATGGCTATAAATTTCCCTCTCAGCATTGCTTTTGCTGCACCCCATAGGTTTTGATATGTTTTGCTGTCATTTTCACTCATTTCAAGGCAGTTCCTGATTTCTTTTGCAATTTCCTCCTTGACCCATTGATTGTCTAGTAGTTTGTTGTTTAACTTCCAAATCTTTGTGCCTATTCTGGTTCTCTGCTCCTTATTAATTTCCATCTTCATTCCATTGTGCTCAGAGAAATTACTTTGCATAATTTAAATCTTTCTGAATTTGTTGAGAGTTGTTCTGTGACCTAGCATGTGATCTATCCTGGAGAGTGATCCATGTGTGCTCTAGGAGAATGTATATCCTGCTGTACTTGGGTGTAATGTTCTGTATATGTCTATTAGGTCTAGATCCTCTAAAGTATTATTTAAGGTCTGTTTCTTTATTGACCCTCTGTTGAGATGTTCTTTCTAATGGTGATAATGGTGTATTTAAAACCCCCACTACAATTGGTAGTGGTATGTATTTCTCCACTTAGTTTTCCAAAGTTTGCCTCATATATTTTGGGGCACCCGGGATAGGTCCATAAATGTTTATAATTGTTCTTTTGAGATCATATTTTTCTATTTTTCTTCTTCACTTTTCAATCTCCCAAATATATTTCTCTCTCATAAATTTTCTTATGTTTTTTATTGTACGATAGTAGTGCAGTATATATTTTTCAAAGATCCAACATATAACTTGTTTTTGTCAATATGAAAAATCTATTTACTTTCTTTTTATTGACACGTACAAAGAAGTTATACAATATTTTCTTCCTTGCTATCCATCCCATGCACTAAGCCTTATTTTCAGTGTTTAAATCAAGTAAATGATCCAGTTATATTAACACAGGTTTAATGCAAAACTGAAGATAAAGTAATATATTTATTATTAGCTATGACATCTTCACAAGTTTTTCTTTGTTTTGTCTGTTCAATAGATAAGATGCAAGAAATTCCAACAAGTTTCAAGGAACTTACATACCTTGGGTTATATTTTTACCTTGGCTTTCCAGATTTTTACTGGTTATTCAATTGCTGGTTTCCTTTTTACAGTCCTACTATTGAGACCAGGACTAATTTGTACATTTTCCTTGATATCCTACATAAAAGCATTGTTTAAGAATGAAATATGGCTTTGAAATAAGTCATTAATGAAATAAATTGCTGATGTAAAGTGAGTGGTGTGAAGTTGATGTTATTTTTTCTGTTAAAATAGTCACTTATTTTATTACTGTAATGTCTGCTTACATACAATAATGAAGCCTAGAGAGTGTACATAAAGCTTAGGTAAAAAGAGATAAACAGCAACTTTGAATTAACTTATTCCTCTTGTTCTCCCTGTAATAAGGATTGTTTCAGTATTTGAGTGCACGTGACTTCTTCCAGCTTTCATATTCTTGGCCTGTTTGAGGTATTGCTAATGGTTGTTACATCCCCTACTGTGGCTTTAAAAATGATTTGAAAGTCTGTTGTTTAAGACTTTCACGCTGATGTTACTTTTACCACCACAGTCAGGCATGGCTCCTGTGTGTTTGACTTTCAAAATCCCTGCTAAGTTCCTTGCTGAGATCAGAAATAGTTTGTTTATTAAATCTGTATCTTTACGTAGTGTGTGGGGTCTAGAATGAAAGACAAGTAATACCAGCTTTGTGAAAGGACCCCAAGGGAATATATGCCTACTTAATCTTTCAACCAACACCTTTTCCCAGTAACAAAGATGTATGCCTAGAGTTCTGTAAAGAGCAAGTAGTATTTTGACTTTCATCAGTGTCAAGTTGGTTTATACACTGTTATGAATTTGCACATAATACTCTGTTGTTATTTCACTTATAGAATATCACAAATTCCTATATCACTTGTAGAACAGAACAAATTCTAATTTTGTTGAATATGTTTGGTGAAGTCTAACTAATCTCTACTAAGTTTTTATCACTAATAGTTTCCATGTCTCATATTGGCATAATTTAAAGATTTTGAGGTGTTCTGTAATTAACTTAAAGCTTTGCATATTTAATGTAAATCATGATTTCAGTATAAATTAATAATATAAATATTTAATGTTAGTCATATATTAATTCACATGCTTTAATCTCCAATAGAGTAATTCAATTTCCTGATCCTGAATATAGAGAAAATTCTAATGTTATCATTATGTGTTTCAAAGTCTGCTGCAAAACTCATTGTGATCAGGGGGGCCAATGTATATAAAAGGGTAATTACCTCAAGACCCCGTATTCATTAATTACTGCTTATTAAGATGCTCCTAATTAATTCATATTTTCCTTTAAAAAGGTAGACACAACTTTATCATTATAAGAAGTACTAGGAAAGGGAAAAAGTAAAAATTTTGAAAAAAGCATACATTTAAAATCAACAAGTTAGAAAATTAATTGACACCCTTTTAAATATCTTATAAGTCAAAGAAGGACTCATAAAGGCTATTAACAAATATATTGAACTGAATGCTATTAAATGACAATATTTCCAAATTTGGGGGGTGCAATGAAAGCAGTGCTGAGATTTTTTTTTTTTTTTTGCTTAAAATACTTTAATTTATAAATAAAATTTATAATCAACGATCAGAGATTCCAATTTAAGAAGCTAGCTAATTACACAATCCAAATTATGCAAAAAATACAAAGAAAATAAGAATAAGTAAGGAAATAAAAAAGGTATGAACAAATAAAATGGAACAGAAAAGAGATAGACAAGCAATGGAGAAAATTAACCAAGTCAAAAACGGGTTATTTGAAAATATTTTAAAAGATGAAAAACCACAGGCAGGAATGATAATGAATAAGGGAAAATCATAAGTTACCATTAATAAAATAATCTAATGTTTGCCATCAGAAATCAGACATTTAAAGGATAATAGAGGGATTTCTTGGGCAGTTTTAAGACAACAACATTGACATTTTAGATAAAATATGGACAATAATTGAAAAACACAAATTACTATAACTGATACAGTATGAAATAGAAAATTTGAATGTCCCTATATGTATTTAAGAGGTTATGTGACAGATGAACCAAAGATCATGGGCAGCCAGCCCAATAATGCCTTAGTCTTTGGGGAGAAAGCACTGTCTTGGTGATGCCTTGATTTGGACATTTTCCCAGCCTCAAAACTGTGAGTGAATAAATTCCCATTGTTTAACCTGGCTGATTTCACACTATTTGCTTAAGCAGCCTAAGAAATGAAAACAGTCTCTCACAGATTTTGATATTAGAGTTTTCTTACCTCTTAAGAACATGTTATAATGTGTTCCTTTCTCCTCTGTTTTTTGAATGGTTTTATATAACTTTAAGGCCATTTTTCATTTTATGTTGACTCAATTTTCAGATAAAGAAAATTTATTAAGGCTGAGTATATTGCCCAAGTCCATCCATTTTATAACAATATGGAGCTAACAACTGAACCCAAGTGTTTCTCACTCATAGAATCCATGCCACAATATCCAAATTTAGGGATTTTTTTTAACTTACAGGTATATTTATTAAAAATCTTTTAGAAATATTTATTTATTTGAGTACATATATTATGATACTATTTTTTATTTTTAAATTCAAATATAAAATTTTTAATGAAAACTATACTCTATCCACATCCTAGGCCATATTTCTTACAGTTCATCTTCCCAGAGATAGTCAATCCATTTATAATCATATGTGTATATGTCACTTTACATAAAAGGTAAATCATACAGTTCTTGATCTTGCCTTTATGGTTAACAATATAGCGTAACACTTATTTTATAAATCTTAAGATTTATTTTAAAATAAAACATCTCCAGTTGATATACATTGTGATTGCTCTCACATATTTGAAATCATAAACAATGTTACAATGGATATCCTCTTATTCATCTATATATATGTGTACACATATGCATACTTCTTTAAAAGAAATTTTAGAATTAAAATTACTGTTCAAAATTCAGGTGCCTTTGCAGTTTGATATTGTCAAAATACTTTCTCAAGACATTGTACTATTTGATATCTCCAAAAAATATGTGTGAGAATTTGTTTTTCCACCTCTGAAACGTAATATTTTCAAATTTATTCACTGTAGTTTTAATGAATAAACTAAATTTTTCTTAAATTTCATATGTAAGACATTTTCATTTCGTGAATTTAAAACCCAAAATTCTGGGAAGCGGCTGTGGCTCAATTGGATGGGCGACCGTTTACCATATGGGAGGCACCGGGTTCGATTCCTGGGGCCTCCTGGTGGAGGCAAGCTGGCCTGCACGGCGCAGCTGGCGCGGCAAGATGACGCAACAGAAGAAGACAAGCAGACACAAAGCAAATGGACACAGTGAGCACAAGCAGCAAGGGGGCATAAATAAATAAATAAATCTTAAAAAAAACAAAAAACAAAAATTCCCATTTCCTTATTGGAGAATTCTTTATGTATTTTGCCCATTTTATATTCTGTTGTTGATAAATATTTTCTTATTTTCATATTCTATATTTTAAGTATATTTTGCTGCTAATAGCCTCATGATTATAAATATATTTTTCAGTCAGTCTTTTGGCTTTTTAATATATTCAAAATAGCTTTCTTGAAGAAAATTTTCATACTTATACAATTGCTTTGGTAATCTTTACTTTTATGTATTTCTAGGCACCATCCCCAACAAGCTGACTTATATGGAATGTAAGTCTATAATACTTCCTCTTATATCCTTTTATGCTTTCTTTACTTACATTTAAATTTTAAGTCTTCTAGAATTTATTTTAAGGAATGAGTAAGTGAATCAAATTTATTTCCTGTGATTAAAAAGTTACCCCTACACTTTCGCTATTTTGAATCATCTCTTTTTTATTTTATTTTTAATCTATATATTATTTGGCTCTGTTTCTTGTCTCTGTTCCCATCACTCCTTCTACTTTTGCACTGGTATCAAGCAATTTAAATTATTTTAGTTTAATAATATTTAATAAAATAGAACATATTATCTCATTACTTGTTCCCTAATCTTCTTCCCCTCATGAATATTTTTAAGAAATTTTCCATTTATGCTTATACTATTTCCAGATTGATGTTAGAAACATCTCTATTCCAAAGATACTGTATAACAATTTTTAATGTTATTTCATTACACTATAAAATAAAGGAAGAATTGACGGCTGTAAAATTTTAAGTCCTTCAATCCAAGAGCAGCATTTATCATTCAATTTATTTAAATCTTCTCTTATGCCCACTACTTATACCCCTTCAGTAGCATTATAAAATTTTCTTATTAAGTTTATACCTGGCATTTTTGCCATTATTTATGCTGTTCTAAATAGAAGCAGGCCTAGTAATTATTCCTTGTGTTATATTGTGTAGCTTTTTAAACTCCTGTTAATTCTCTTGTTCTTGTGCATGGCATTTGGGACAAGCCTTAAATTCCTTAATAATTGTACAAGGCAAATTAGGAATAAGGACATTTAGATTCAAACTGAAGACTCAATGTATGACAATGATACTCTCTAGGAGACTCTGTTTTGTTTTTGTTTTCTTTTCTTTTAATGCAGCAGATCCCCATCAAAAAGAGAGAAGTAGGAGTATGTTAGTGATCTAGGCAAATGGCATAGGCTCGAGATCAGAAATCTGGCTCTCGGCTCTTAGAATATTACATAGAGGGCAATGGATATGAATTAAAGTAGGTAAAACCTAAGAATAAGGCTTAGCTTATAGGCTGATTTCACACTGTGTAAAGATTAAATAAGGGTCCTGAGTCTTGGCAGTCATATAGACACCAAAGGTTTACTAGTGTTTACCAGATACTGGGTGAGGGTTCTAGTTGGATAGTCCAGCAAGGAATAGTGACCTGCTATACCACACCTATCCCCCAAAAGGCACTGATCTGAAAAAAAAAAAAAAAAAAGGCTTTCAAGTCCCCTTCCCCAAGTGAGAGAAACTGGAGGAAAAGTCAATGAATTACTAACATAATTCTTTTCTCTTTCATGTGTCATGTTGTCTCAGAAACTGGGTCAGATTAGCACCCACTCATGACTGAATTGAGCTCTGAGAATTATGCTTTGGGCCTGTATCAGTGGCCATTCTCTCCTATGGACTACAGAAGTCTGCTTTAGAAACATAGGCAGCATTACCACCTTGGAGACTTTCCTTACAAATCCAGACAAGTCTGAATGTGTTTTTGTTCTTGTACGCAATGGAGATATCCATTTAGAAGATTAGAACTTCAGCATCCAGATCAATTTGAGAAATAAACACTTCAATGTATCAAAATTTCAAAATACGACCCCATTTAAATATGTGTTTTCTGATGTAAAAAAATAAAAAAAATTATCACGTAGAGGTAAATCTCTTAGTGTGTGACTCCTTTATTTTCAGTTTTCCATGGAATTTAGGCATTTTCCAGTGAATTAAGCCATCTGTGTAATGTCACTTTCCTGTAGGAGTCCAACAACAATAAAGAAAAATAGTGTTAACAATATCCAAAACAAAGGACATAACTCATTCTATAAGCATTTATTCACTGTCTCATCTATAATTGACAATCTTCTAGGCTTTAGAGAAAGAGCATTATAGAATGAAATGTTTACTCCCATGGAAATTGCATTGCAATATTGAAGAAGATATAATATTATTTTTAAGAATATGAATTAAACATGTTATATGTCTGTTACTATGGAGAGAACAGTGGCCAAAGAAGGACCCAATGACAAGTTGAAATGTTGATAAAATCTGAACGTAGAGTGGGAGCCAACCTGCAACTAATGGGTTACCACCTGGTGCAGCAGGGAGGCTCTAAGATTTACTCCAACAACTTCATCATGCCTCTATTCTGACTGACTGATGCCCATGAACTACCAGCTGTGAAATATTTTGATTATTTCTCTTAAGTAGAAGAAGATCTATCATTTTCCATTTTTTCCCTCCCTTGGAAAAGAAATGCTCCTCTTTGAATCCTAACTCCATCTTTCCATTAAGTCTGAAAATGATGGACCCAGGATCAGAGTGCAAAAGTGATGGAATCAGGGAAGGTCAATTCCATTCCTTCCCAGGGCTTTTCACTATAGAGCTGAGGAGAGTTTTCAGAATTGCTCTACTGAAAGCAAAGCAGTGATATGTGGCACAAAGCAACAGCTGGCAGCCATGTTCCTCACTATGTGCAAGTAGCCAGCCAGTTTACAAGATTAAAGACAGATGAAGAAAGAAGTGCAAATGAGAAAGGTGAGCTGAGAGAAAGTAATGACAGTGCATGAATTCTGGAGGCAATGTTCTCTGAAGCCCAGCTATACCTCTGCCTTTTCTGCAGATTTATAAATTCATATTCCTCTTTTTGTGTGACTAAGTTAAAGTTGATTGTATGTAACTTGTGAAAAAGCAATCTTAAATAACAGTTATGTACTGCATATGTGTTAGGATATATAAAGTAAGCACTGTTGGGGGGTCTCAACTTTTCTGCTAAGAAACTCAGTTTAATTACAAGTCTAAAGCTGCAAGTACTCACTATGACATACACAATTTCATTTAATCCTTGCAAAACTCACAGCTTACTTTGAGTAGGTGGCTACCTACCCACATGGGCAATTAAGTTGCAGAATCATGGTTCAAACTCAGATCTAATTGACTCAAAAAACATTGTTTTTAAAGTTATAATATTAATAATTTCTAGGTGGCCAGAATTTGGAGGAAGTGAAGTTATTATCTATTTATTTATTAAATTCTAAACATATTTAAGAGGAATAAAAGGCAAAAAACAGTAATAATGGAGATAAAAATATTGTGCAGAAAAAGTGGAAGTTGTCTTTTGGGCTACTCCATGAATATTGTAGTGGGAATATTATGCTCTGAGTGAATCGTCCCCCAAATACACTTCTATTTTTCAAACCATAATACAAATTTTATAATCGAGTATTTGTCCTCAAATTAATTTTAAACCCCGTGTAAAACTTGACTTTAGCATTAATAATTGCATAATATCTTTCAATTGTAACATGTAATTCAAAGTATTGTCACAATAAGTATAAAGTTTTATTCTCACAGTTCAGTCATATGGACAAGGGTTTTCTTTAATTTTTAGGAAAAAAGAGATTAGAGAATTTTAAAAACTGATTGCTAAAGTCACTAAGCTGACACATGACAGAACCAAGAACATAGTCCCAATATTCCAAACCTTAGGTTTATGTTCTCTCTACCTAGTTGTATTTAAAAGTCTTCTCAATGCTATCGTTTTTATGAGTCTAATGG
>JAQZBX010050607.1:0-19635 GCA_029593785.1 Cabassous unicinctus | reverse complement strand
ATATGCCAGAGGAGGCCTACTGGTTTAAGGTGTTGGATGTGGGGGGCACATGGGGCAGGGCACACCAGAGGCAAGGTTATAGGGAGTGCATAGCATTCATCTTGTCATAGTGTGTTGTATCGGGGGTGGAGACTCACATAGTGAGCAGGAAGGTGTTGTACTGACATCCTGGGGAATCTTCTCATGATCTCAAGTAGAGAGTTGGGGGTCTCTTGAGAGCATAGGCAGTGCCTAATAGGGGAGGGAAGGCCAGTATGTCAAGCCCTCAGTGTAGTTGCAAGTAACTATGAATCTTGTCCTTCAGTGAGTTAATCCTGGTGTGTCCTGAAGGGAGGAGGATGGAGGAATAGAATAGATGGAACATGAGACATTTTTGGGGTCATGGAATTGTTCTACATGATCTTGCAAGGATGGATACAGACCACATCAAACTTCATCAATATCTATAAAAGTGTATAGTCCACTTTTATAGATAAAAATAATGTGCTGTCTTTTTCTAAAAACTGGACTACACAGCATGCCAGCTGGGGGTGGTAGATGCTCAGGGACTTCACTTTATGCAGCGGTAGTAACACCTTCAGTAAGAAAATCTTGTGCTCTTCTTTCAGTGGTAAGGCAAACCCATTGACTATACTTTCCAATATTTCCAGTAATTCTGCTATGCCATTGTGATGCTCTGTTTCATAAATAAACCTATAAAATATATTATTTATCTGTTTCTGATGTAAGCTCTTAAGCCTAAGAATTTTCCATAGATTCTGTGAAGTGTAGTTTTAAGAAAATCTCTTTCCCGAGGATCTTCACTGTCAGAGTTCTAAAAGCTGCAATACAAACTTCTGATCAATATATTTATTCGCTATATTTGTTTGGAAATCTGGAGACTCTAAAAATCTTAAGAAAAATTCATAAACAAGCTGTAGATGAGGACAGGCTGCTTCTAACGTGGGCTCGTCTTCCTGTGGGTCAATTTCTGCTCCCGTACGGTTGGACGAAGGTGGTAATGTTCGAAACATGTTAACCGCAAACATATGGACGACTTCTGGGTAAATAGGCTCTGTGATCACATTCCAATTATATGTGGTATATTCTACCATTTCACATAAAGCAGCTCGTTTTACTTCCTTCCACTTTAGGTCACTTAGTGGATCAGAAACAAAGTTAAAAAGGGCACAACACTGACGTATCTTCTGAATGAAAAACTTCTCTTGATCAGCAGGAAGAACATCTTTTAAAGATGGTAGTTTTTGAAGTTCTCTATTATTGGTGATGCTAAACCTGGAAGAATTTTGCCCTTTGTCTTTCTTCACTATGGGCTGAGGGACTGGTACTTTTATTTTACTAGATACTGCAGATGGGGGAACAGCAATACTGTTTTTCTTGCTGGGAATCTCTGATTCTACTGTGTCTGTTCCTTCTCTCGAACTTTTTCCACTTTGCCCTGCTTTAGGTGATTCTTTCTCCTTCTTGCTTTTATCCGGCATGGCTGGTGCCCGCTGCCATCCCCGCCATTGCTGGGCCTCCGCAGTAGCGCCCCCGCCCCGGCCCCCGCCTCCGCGACTGAGTGGCCCGCTTGCCCTCGCTTACCCTTTCCCAGCGCCCAGAGGCTGCGGCAGTAGCAGCGATAGCGGCCTATATTTTTCTTTTTATAATTTTTTACCAGGAGGTCCCAGGGATCGAACCCAGGTCCCTCCATATGTGAGACCCATGCCCAACCATCTGAGCCACATCCGTCCACCTGCTATATTTCTTAAGGTTGACCAAAGATACCCAAAGTTGCAGTCTTTTCCCATATAGGATGGTCATATAATAAATGAGGCTTAGTTTATCACCAGCATTCCAAAAACCAGACCTAGGGAGAAAAACTAGGTCTGGGGACACATGCATGATTTCTAATACAGTGAATGTTTAGCCTACGCTGATTATCAGAAAATCAGGACAGTGAGAATATTCGCATGGGATCCCTTTTTTTAAAGCTCTTTGTCATGCTCTGGAGAAATACCCAGACTTTCCATGGTGGTGAAAGCATATGAGTCCAATTTTCTTCTTTTTTTCAGTTGGTGCAAGTGAGAATTGGATTTTCTATATGCTGCCCATTCATGTTCCCCAATGATGATCCGATCACAGAAGTCACACATGTGATAACTTCTCAACTTTATTGTACAACATCTTTATTGGGGTGGCTGCAAGCTAATGGCCCTGGATGAAGCTTTGGATGGTTTCAAGAGCAGATTGAAGAACGGACTCCGGCCACTTTGAGACATCGGATACCTCTAGGTCATACACCAGGGAATGCTGGGACCAGATCTGCTCAAGAAATGGTGTTTAAACCATCAGTTTTCCTTCCAGGCATATCTCTTAGTCATTTGTTTCAGAACTTTACCTCCTGGTAAAAAATTATAAAAAGAAAAATATAGGCCGCTATCGCTGCTACTGCCGCAGCCTCTGGGCGCTGGAGCTGGTTACTGGTCTCTGGTGTGCATTTTCCCTCGGTGGTCAGATATTCATGAAATTCCTTGAAGCCAATTGACTGGAAGATACCATGTTGATATTCCTGGCTATTTTCAGCAACTTTCTTCTGATTATAGCATCTGTAAAAATCTCTTAGCTCTTCCAAGAGCCCAGTGGCAAGAATGTCATCCAGCCTCTTATCCAAGTGCTCAACAGGAATGTCTGGTCACATAAAGCCAGAGGGTACAGGGGTTAGGGAACTTCAGAGGGCCTCCAAGGGGACCATCACCTTCCTCTGTGTGTTGGAGATGAAGAAATTCACTATGAGAGATTCCTGTTTCTTCAAATACTTGCAAACTCCTGGCTACTTTACGTTTGTCATGTAGGTGTAGCTTGGAGGCCATTTCTGGGTCCATCCCACCTAAGCATTTGTGAAGAACATGGCTATCCTCCTTTTGAAAGTGATGGTCAATCACTTTCTCAGGACTTGTTTCCTGGTGTTTGGTATCACCAAGAACTTATCAGAGCAGAGACTCAATGTAATAATTGGTTCCTCCCAAGAAAATAGGAATTTTTTCTTGGGCAAATATATCTTCAATGAAAGCAGTTGCCTTGTTCCTGAAGTCTACCACCATATAATTTTTCACAAGAGGATCCACAAAGCTGATCATGTGGTGCTTCTTGTGCAGAAACCTTTTTGGTGATTATGTCTAGACCTTCCTAGAGGTGCATGGAGTCACCACTGATGATTTCACCACCAAGCCACTGGCCTAGCTGCAATATGCCAAGGTGGATTTCCAGTGCCAGTGACCCCAAGAATCACTTCAATAGGCAGTGTCCGTTGCAGGCCATGGAGCCCGAGGCTCATAGGAAGTGCTCTTGCATCCCTGCTGCTGACATCTTGAAGATGTCTCCAAAAAGGTTCTTGAGAGTTATGGAAAGGTTAATATGGTAAACCTGAGAATTGTTACTGTTTTTATTTTATTTTTTTTACCTATTGCAAAATTCAAATATGGACTTATCAAGTTTCTGAGAACACAGTTGCATTTTTTTCCAATCAGTAATTTTTGGGGAAAACTTCATGTATAACCTTATGAATTTCTTTAGCTAGCTTAAATTCTTTAGTTACTAGCTCTTCATTTTGAAAAGTAATTAAAAGAATCTTTCTAACTATGTTTGTCTCTCTAGATTCTGACATGACCTTCACCAGCAGTCATGTGAGTTAACTGTTTCATAAGTCTGAATGAAAAGATTGAAGTATTTTGCAAAACCTACTGGATCTTCAGTAGTATATTGGAAAACCTTATCTCTATAGAAGGGAAGTACTACTGAACTAGTTAATAGAAAAGGGAGTAAGAGGAGATTAAGAGAGGGTTTGAATACTCAGAGTTGGGTTCCAACCAATGTTTCAAATTTGTTAATGTGATTAGATAATTTTTTGTTAATCTTTCTTAGTTTTTTTTTTTTTCTTAAAAAAAATTAGTTTTAGAATTAGTTATCCATTTGAAAGCTTCCAAGTACCAATTAAAATCAGTGTCCCATTCAGGTTGCCTAGTTTTTGAGCCTTCATTTTCTACTTGAGCATGCAAATATGCTTATTTAGACATACTGAAAGATCCCCATTGTTGCCATTATAATTTGAGATCTTCTCTATTGTGCCAGGTTCAGCAGGATAATATCTTACAAGAGAAAAAAACATATTTTTTTGAAACCAGCTTGTGTGCTACAGGGCAGTGCACTATTAGAGTTCTTAGGAATCGAAAACCATTCTTTTAGTTAGTTCAGATGGTGAGCAATCCTAAACACTAAACCTGAGAGAAATTGTTAGGATTTGGGCAAGTGTGATGTTTTACAGTGTGTCCTTCATGAGTTACTTGCTTTACCTGGCTGAGAGCTTGTGCTCTAGTTGTCCAACCTGTGACTAGGGGTCCCTATTTGTGTAAATTGTCTTGAAGGTGGTGGCAAAACTTGCATTAATCTAACCAGACCATAACCACCTTATTATATCATGGAGGTCTTGTTTTGTGGAACCCAAGGCTTCTCACCAAAAGGTGGTGTGAACACTAATGATTGATTGCTCATAGTCAGTATATAGGTCAAACTGATTATTAGGTAGGCCTTCCTCCACTAAAAAGAGCTCAATACCAAAAGGAAAATGTTTGAATTCCCATTCAGGTGCTTTTCAGACAAGAATAGTGCCCCTGGATAACAAAAGGGCAAACAAAAGGACTGCAGAAACCAGCCCAAATCAGAAGAATAGAGGTTCAAATACACAAAAGGGCTGCTGCCACCAGCCCTATACCAAAAGTACAAAAGTTCAAATACATAAAAGGGCTGCTTTTGCCAGTCCAGAACCAAATTTCAAATACCCTTTACCAAAAGACACCCAAAGGAAAGCCAGACTCTCAACCAAAAATAAGGTCTGGAAGTGAGAAACTAATTAACAGGAACCCAAGGCCATCAGGGAGATGAAAGAGTGCAGGGGACTCTGGCAGTCATTGTTTTTTAACCCAATGTTAGCTCCTTTGACAACACATAATGTCAACTGAGAAATAACAAACTGAGATGTAAGTCAACAAAACCATTTATTTGGAGGCCTTAGATTTACAATTCAGGGAGCACAAATTTGTCCTATCTTCTAGTTTCCAATTAATGGTTTTTAAAGAAAAAGGAAGAGATTGCATAAGTTGTTGGTAATTATTGGATATTGGTATATTCAAAATGTCACTCAAGTTAAATAGTTTACAGGTTTCTTTATCTTTTGATGTATTTATGGTTTCCAAATGTCCTCATAGTATTGAGAAACAATCTTGATTGAGGCTATGCATCTTTTGGCAGTTTGTGATATCTGGTTAAGATATACATAAGTGTTTCTTTCTGAATGCCCTCTTGACTCCATTTTAAATTAATCTATTTTGTTTGATTTCTTTTCACAAGTGACACAGATGAGTCAGTTGGTAGCCCAAAAGTGTTGTTAATTTTGTGATATCCTAAAAAAATAATTTTAAATAATTAAATACTATTTCTTAAATGATATTTTCACCATCATGTATTATGGCAAACCAAATACATAATTTACAAATTACCATATGTTCTATTAAATCTATAATATATGAAGTGAATAAAAAATTGGGATGAGTAGTAATGTTAGGAGCTGCAGAGCTCCTGTGAGTCTGCAAAAGTCCTGTTAGGGTTTAACCCAGCCCAACCAAACCCACCTGACACCACTCAGCACCTACCCAGCCTGATATGTGTCCTCCAGTCAGCAGTCTTTCCATGCTTCTGCTGCTGCAGTGAGTTTGGAAGGATGAACTGGTTGACCAAGAACAGCCTGTTTTTTTGACAACAACCAAATAAAAGTGGCCACAGATGGTGTGTTTATGGTTAAATGGTCTCTACAACTTCATAATCCATAGACCAGTGTTCTTGTGTATGACCACCACCACCACCAACATCATCATGACACTCTCTCTGGACCCCAGACAGAAGGGCTCATATTTCCCAGTTCCCACAACTAGCTCAGAAGGGAGAAAAGGGACTGGGTTATCCTTTCCAGCAACTGCTCAAAAAATGAAAATGGCCCATTTCCTAATAACCTGGTTCAGAGAAAATCTAATAGGGATAAAAAAAAAATGATGGTTTTCTACAGCATCACTGGCTAAGAAGCTGACATGTCCCCTGTCAGTGTATTTATTATTGAAACAGAAACAGGGTGACTGAAGGTGGAAGAGCCTCTAGACACAAACTGTTTCCAAGTAAATTTTCTGTCTCATGCTGTGTCTTCCAAAAGGAATGCCACTGAGGAACCGATGGAGATTGTGATCACCATTATGGATCAGAACTACAAAAAGCCCAAACTTACCCAGGAGGCCTTTGAGGGGTCTGTCATGGAAGGTGCTCTTCCAGCGACCTTTGTGATGCACTTCTCAGCCACAGCCTAGGAAGAAGATGTGAACACCTGCCATGTTGCCATCATTTATTCTGTTATCACCCAAGAGCCAATGTTGCCACAGAGCAACATGTTCATCAGATGGGGCTCAGGCATCATCAGTTTTGTCAGCACTGGGCTGAACTGATAATACGTACACACATATGCCCTGGTGGTTCAAGCAGCCACCCTTCAAAGTGAAGGCTTAAGCACAACAGCAACAGCTGTGATCATGGTCACTGACACCAATGATATCCATACCATTGTCAGCCCAAACGTGTACCAGGTACTAGTGCCTGAGAACAAGGTTAATGCTGAAATTGCCACACTCAAGGTGACCAATGCTCATGCCCCCAAAACCCTGGCATGGAAATCTCCATGTTAAACTAATAAGGAGCAGTTTGTTGTCATTACATGTTCAGTAACCAGTGAAGGAATTTGAAAAGAGCTAAGGGCTTGGATTCCCCCCATCCCAAGTCTCCCTCTTCTGTTTGCTCATTTCCTCTGTTTTCTCACTGTTTTTGATCATTGTCTGCTTTTGTTTTTTATTGTTGTCTGCTTGTTCTTGGTGGTTTGTTTGTTTTCTGATGTCTGCTTGTTGTCCACTTGTTGTTTGTTTATCTTCTTTAGGAGGCATGGGGAACTGAACCTGGGACCTCCCATGTGGGAAGCAGGCTCTCAACTGCTTGAGACACATCCACTTCCAAGGGCTTGGATTTTGAGGTAAAAGAGCAGTATATTCTATTTGTGAAAATGGAAAACGTGGCCTCCTTTGTCCACATCTTCAATCTGTTGCCATAAGCATGGCTATTTCCAATAGAAGGGCCCACTAATCCTGTGCCTCAAAGGAGAAACACCTCTTTCAATGAAAAGGTGATATATTGGGAATACACAAGCAAGGAACTGGGGGAATCTTCCCAAAACCAGTTAAAAATGATAATGGGAGCTAGGGATTTTATAGGCAAAATAGAAAAGTGGTAGGGGAGCAGAAAGAAAAGTAAATAAAAAAACAAAAAAAAAAAACATTTGATGCTTCTAGGAGTCTTGCGAGAAGTGTATGTGCAATTTCTTTATCTTGCATTTTCTCAAGTGCATCAAATTTGTCCTTGGTTTCAGAGGCTAATAAAGCATAGTTTAAATATTCTTGTGTGGATGCCTATATGAAAGGTATTCATGACTACTTTTTTAGTCAACCACTCAAGGATATCAAGCTTTAATTTTTTTTTTCCCCTGAGCAAAACTACAGATTTATTGGGTCATAAGGTGCTCCTGACACCATTCTGTCCAGTTTAGCTTTGAGACATTATCTTATTTATGTAAGCAGAACTGAGAAGATCTGGTTAATATCCTTCAGGGAACTAAGTATAAAGAGTAAACCTCTAAAAATAGATTAATAGACAACCAGCTCAATTAGTTTGAGGGAAGGGTATTAGAAGACCTAGAGCTTCTTAAATGAGCAAATCTGAGTAAGTATATTTTCTAGCTATCTTATCCCCCCATCAAAGGGTGGAGATGAATGAAGACCTTGGTGTGGGTTTGGAAATCATATCCCACACTACCCAGGGCCCAGACAGCTTTATGGAATAGAAGATAATGTACAGATCTGGACAGATCTGCCAACTGGCTGTAGACTAATCACAACACTGGTGCCATTTCCAGTTGGGCTGAGTTGAACAAAGCAGACTTCGAGCATATGAAGAACAGGATGGCCACGGCCCTCATTATAGCTACTAAAATGGTTCTCCACTTACTGCTGGAACAGAACCCCTACTGCTGACCCTCCTTGATGTGAATGACCATTCTTCCATACCAGGACCTCAAAAACTGTACTTCTGCCAGAGTGAGTCACACCCTCATATAATAAACATCATTGATCCACATCTTCCCCCAAGTACTTATTCCTTCACTGCAGAACTAACATATGGGCACTTCCTCAACTGTATAATTGAATAGACTGATGCAGCCCAAGAATCTCTCATTCTGAAGCCAAAGAAAACTTAGATTTATTTACAAAATAAATCTTAAGCTCATAGATAAGCATAACAAAGACCCGGTGACTACCTTAGAAGTCTTTCTATTGATTGTGAAGGTGTCATTAACAAATGTAAGAGAACCACACCTATTTCAAAGGTAAGATTGCAAGTTCTTGCTATTCTGCACATTCTTGGAGGAATCCTTGATTTGTTAATCCAGATTCTGCTGTTTCTATTGTTTGGAGAAGAAGGGTGGTCAAAGAGCTCTTACTGACCCCAGAAGGTGACACTTGGGACAACAATTATTACTTTGAAGAAGAAGGAGGTGGAGAAGAGGACTTGAACTTTGACTTGAGCCAGTTGCACAGGGACCTATATGCTCAGCTAGAAGTGACTCACAATGATATAGCATCATCCCTTCTGAGTGTGTCCCAGTATGTTCCCTGCCCCACCAATCCTGATGAAATTGGACAATTTATTGATGAAAATCTGAAGCTAGCTGATAGTGACCCCATTGCTCACCATGATCCTTTGCTCCTGTTTGACTATGAAAGAAGAGGTTCTAAAACTGCCTGTCTTAGCTCCCTGAACTCCTCCGAGTCAATCCAAGATCAAGACTATGACTACTTGAATAAATATTACAGTCCCTTCAAGAAGGGGGCAGACATGCATGGAGGCAGCAAGGATGACTGAAGGACTAGGAAGAGATAGGATCTGAAGTAGTCCCTATACCCATGTGATAGGAAACTGGAGCAATGTTTCTAGTGGTTTTTCAACTCTTTTCATGTGAAATGAGTTTTTGTGAAAAAGACACCATCATCATCTTACAGTTAGGGTAGTTATGGCTTTATAGATCTTGTCTTTGTGTTAGAAAGGTTTTGGCTTATTTCTTGATTCTTTTTTTATCTTTTTTCTTGCATCACTCTTTTACATGGTGATGGTGGCTTATTAAAGACCTGAGATTTTTATATTTCTAAAGAACAGTTTTAGACTCAAGTTTCTGCTACCACCTTGCAGATTTCCTTATGGGTTTTGTCTCATTTTTTAAAAAGAAGGATGATTCAACTGCCCTGTTTCTATTGTTTTGTGTATATGGTGAAAAAATAATTTGTGTTTTTTCGTTCATCACTGCACTGATGTCCCATGTTCTAATATTGCTCTTATTCTTTGAAAATTCTATTACATTGCCCCAAATGGAATTTTCAATTGCAGTATCAACTGTGCTCTTTTTAGATAAGAGTTTTGTTTCTTACTGGCATTATATCAACTGAGTAATGTGTATTCATAAAGACCTTTAACATTTTTCCCCTTTCATCTCCTAAGCATGTAACTGAAGCATGTATCTATCCATTTAATTGCTCTTAGATAAAAATGGTTGGGATGTGAACGTCATTATGGATCACTTTGGTTGTAAACAGAGCAGAAAATATTTTTTTTCAAGTGCCACTTAATTTTTAATGTATATTTATCACTAAAACAAAATAATGGTATATTCTGAGACTTAGAATAGTGCCTAAAATGTTGCAGCCAAAGATGGAAGAAAAACTTGTTACAGCAGAGAGGAAGTTTGAACAAATGGCTTAGAGATAGGAGGAGAGGTTGTCATGGGCTTGGAAGTTTAGCAAAAAATGCTGAGGATAGTTGAGGTGGGTTTACCTCTGTCCCTGGAAATTCTGGACTAAGGGAGGAATACCGATATAGATCCTTATATCATGGTTTGTACATGAAGCACAGAATTCCCAAATGCCTACATTTGGTCATATCTACTGAAAATATTAGCTTCTCTGGACACATTTGCCCCACATCTGAAGTATGTGTAGAAAGCTGAGACTATTAGAAAACTTAATTTTTTTCTTAGGAACAGGAGTAAAAAAACTGCCCTAGAAGGTATGTTAAGCCAAAGGAGTTGGGGGTACAGGGACACAATTTGCATTTTCTGTTAGTTGAAAGAATTTCAGGAAACTTGATAACCACAAGAAAAAGTTTTATCTAAATTGCTTTATAAACTGTCATCTGTTTTTAGAAGAAAAATTATATCATATATCTGCATTCACTTCTTCGAATTGTCCTGACTTTTCTGCATTTTAAACTGTATCATATATATATATTATATATGTATATATATTATATGTATATTACATAGTTAAATTCTGTGTAGAAAATTTTACGGTAGTTTTGTTTGAGTGTATATATGTGTGGGTTCTGATAATTTTGTATTTTCAATTGGAGTGGAAAAAGGACACAATTCAAGCTTAGAACATTATTCTCAAAGATGCATTTTTATAAAATTTATTTCTAAAAATGTTTTAAAAAATTTGGGTTAATTACAATATAAAACTACCTTGCAAAAATAACCCACAAATTTTCTTTAGAAATACATAAATGGCTCTTCAAATAAATTTCACATTTAGAGACAAGGCTAAAATATACTCTAAATTAAAATTCACGGCAAAAACACTCATAAGCTAAATGGAACCACCAATGGAAATGCAGTTAATTACTGAGGAATTGAATAATCCCCTTCTAAAATTAACATGAACACAATGGTCAACACAATAGAGTACTAATCTTTAGAAGGGAAGGCCCTTACAAGAATACATATTAATAATGCAAAGTAAAAAATAAATAATAAACTGTAGTACTGATATGGAAATAAATATATACAAAGTAGAGTGCTCAGAAATAGGTGCATATTTTCATGACTATTACTTACTTGATAAAGGAATTGTCAAAGAAAAAGCAAGTAGAGTATTTTTTAGGTGGTGACAGGAACACTGGATACACAGAAGAAGAAAAATCACCTGTATTCTTTCTCTTCTGCTTTAAAATGATGGACTACAGATAGATTAAAAATATAAATTTAAAAGATACAACCACAGAATTAGGAGGAAAAAGAGAAATGTTTGCCATCTTTAGTTGCAGCATGACTGTTGGTTGTAGGTCGTGCCCAAATCTGAATAGACAATGGTATTGGAAAGAGCCCTTAAATGGGCTTTCAAATTGAAGAACTACTGAGAAAAATGAAGCATTTAAGATTGATAAAGAGCTTCATAAGGTCATAAATGAAGTTTTTCCCCAAATTATTGATTGTAGTGAAATCCAATAATGTACCCAGAAAGTTGATGAACCCATATATGAATTTTGTAACAGCTGTAATAAAATCTTTAATAATTTTCAGATATTGACCATATTAACTACTCTTTGTAATTCTACTTTTTTAAAATGGCCTTTCATAAGAACTAAACACCACTCTAAAGCATAAATAGCTAAATTGGGCCACAATGGAAACTAATAATATAGTCAATCTTACAGGTCAATTATATCACATCTTTAAAAGGCTGAGAAAAAAAAATCCTCCCAAGCTAAAAGAGAACAAGTACAACTAGCACAAATCATGAGTTTCCGAATACAGAAGCAAAAAAGCCCTCAAGGAATCCTTTAAATTCACACCTAAGCACCAGTGTTCATGGTGCCAATACTTGTAATTACTCTAAACAGCCTGGATATTTGAAACTCTAAAATAAAATTAAATTAAAAAAAACTAAACTCATAAACAGCAGTAATGCCCTGACTGTTTCCTTTGTCCTCCAAGAAAGCAAGGAGTCTTTCAATGTGATTGTTTGGGCTGCTCCCAGGATACAGCAGAGGTTTTTCCAAATGCTTATGTCATATTTTTAGGTGAAAGAGTTCTGGTAATTGTTAACTAGGGTATATGAGCTCTAATAGATACCGGGAACACCTTTCCTGTCTTAAATCCCAGAGCTAACTCTTCTCTCTGGAGTATTGAATTCAAATGGTGAGAGTTTCCACAAATCCGTGCCTTTAAACACCTCCCAATTCCCTTTTAATTTGGAGCTTTATAAGGCATACATCAATTTTTGATAGTCTGCTCTGCCCAATTCACCTTTTCAGAAGGGATTTCCTTGAATTCTTCTAAGCACATATATCTTTCTCCCAAGATGGGGGCATTAATTTGGAACTCCTAGAAGTAGATTCAACAGACAGAATAAGGAATTATGTCTCTTATATATTCTTGGTCTTCTAGTCAAAGAAGAAAAATTTAAACATCACAATCTTTTTGATATTATTCCAAATAATTTATGGTCCACAACACGTACTCATATTGGTCACATTTTCTTTGCCTCAACCATCCCTGCTCCAGCGGTCTCCTCTTAGACTTTGACCAAATCCAAAGCATTGTAACTTTCCCTCCATTGAAGAAAAAAAAAACATAAATTAAGATGATTTTTAGGTCTTACAGGACATTGTAGAAGTCAGATTATTAATTTTTCTTTAATGGTTCAACCTTGCTTAAACCTGAACAAATTGAGTCCTTTATTTGCAATGAAACAATTCAAAATTCCTTTAAGGAAATAAAACATTATTTTCTCAGCACACTTGCTGTGGGACACCATTAATACAAATCGACTTTTTTCCCTTTGTTCATGAATGATAAGGGAAAGCCTTAGGTGTCATTACCTAAAAACATAGGAACCACTATACACCTCTAGAAAATTATAGCCAGCATTTGTATGCCATAGCTAAGGGATTTCCTCCTGCATGAAGTCCACTGCTATGACATCAAAACTTTAGAATCACTAGAAGAATTAATTAGGGGATATTCCTTAACAATTTATGTCCCTCATTGTGTTAAACCCTTCCTAATTCTCATCACATTCAACACCTCTTAAAAAGTAGATTAACTTATGAAATTCTCTTTCCTAATTTCTCTTTTTTTCCCCAAATTGTCACAACCTTAATAAGGCTACTGCACTTTTTTTTTTTGTAAAGAAAGCACATAATGCTAATTTTATTTGCACATATTAAAGTACATGAATTCAAGGTCATAAATTACCCCTTTGTCACAGCCTTGGCTAGATTTTTAACTATTACAGAATTTGGCTGTGCTAGAGTGCTAATGTTAGCATGCTTAGAGGTGGCATACTTATTCTTGAGAGTCACGTGCTTTATAAACCTACACTTCACCATGACTGTATCCTTAGCCAGGTGCTGCAAAACAGGAAGAAGGGATTCTTCAGTGTATGATAGGTAATGCTGTAGAGTTGGTGTCCATTCACCATTATAAAGAATTTTCACTGCTAAGCATAAAGCTCCTGCTGCAATCTGAAAAGGAGGAAAGTGTGCCATATTGTAGTCCAACATAGTCAGTTCCAATAGGTATTTGGCCAAAGTATGTTGCTCTGTATCAATCTCTCCAATCTTTGATGCTTTCCAAAGGAAGTGCAGGGGCAGAGCGTGACCCAGACCAGAGTTTAATGCTGTTAGAATCTTCATTTCCATCTGTTGGATCTGGTGCATAGTGTAAGTATTGTCAGTCACAAAAGTAAAGTTGCCAGTTTCTGGAGGGAGCATTTCTTCATTTGCTTGAGATAAACATGGCAGTGACACAAACCAGCTGCAACATCTTTTTGGGCACACAATTATTCTACATGAACCTATCAGTGATGGAAACAGTCATATACGTGGCCTCCTGCAGCAGCCTGAATTTCATTTGAACCTGCAATAGCCAGTCAATTAGGGTGGTTCTCATGTCTCCAGTGACTTCCTGACCCAGTAGGTATTTTGGTCTGACTGCTTGCTCTTTCTTAAGTTGTCTCAGATAAGCATAGATAGCTTTCACTTATTCAATACAAAGCTTTGGTTCAGCAACATCATCTGCATGCAAATCACTTACTGCAAGAATAAATCATAGAAACCCTGGTACAGATATTCTTCTGCAGGGACACATTTAGATGTTTTCATTGGGTTTGGAGAGAGGGTAACCACCAAAATAGGCTCAGAGGAAAGTTTTTCTTCTTTAATGGGCTCTGCTCCTGCACTGGCTCTGGCTCTGGCTCCAGCACAGGCAAAGGTGCTTTTATCAGAGATTTTGGTAGCTTTTTATCAGTAACTCTTCCAATAGCTGACGTTCTGCTTCCTTTTTCAGTCATTTTGGTCAGTGACTGTTCACTGACTTTGTTACCAATGTCTCCAAGAGCTATTTTATTGTCTCAGCCAGGTTTTAGAAGCTGCAGCCATGGTCAAAGGAACGCTCTTTGCTCCTGCTATGCTGATCTTCATCTTATTTTCAGCATTAATTTTAGAGTTACTGGTGATTCAGAGAGCCATGGCTTCCTCTTCACCATGCAGCAATTAAGAAACTAAAAGCAGAACTTAGGAGCACCTGATGAACCATAGACTAGAAGCCACCACTGAACCACAGCCATTCCGGGGCAGCACACATGAGGGAGTGGAGCCCCGCCTCAGGTTTAAACCCAGCAATACACCCTCCTTTTTGGCTTGTTTGTGGTACTAGCTCCTTTCCCATTGGTGGCTGCCTGTTCCTCCCTCAAAAAGAGTTTCCAGGATGATCTAGCAAAAACTTTTGATAAAGAGGCGGGGACAGAGCAAGACTGACAATTATTTCAAATTGATTTACAGTTATATGATAATATGTAGATTATTAAAATTAATTTTACTTGTTTCTTTTTAATTTCTTTAATATGACTATTAGAAAATTTAAATTACATATTTGGGCCACATTACCTTTCCATTGGACTACACTGGTTTAGACTCAGAGACATTTGAGGTCCTCCAATTGGTGGGATCTGAACAGCAAAAATCCATAATAGCACCTCAGAGATTGAAGAAGTCTATGGTGGAAACTCAGTTCATCTCTGGCAAAGTAGCCCAAGATATTTGATTAAGGAAAATGAAGAATATTCATTTCTTCTGCCTGAGTACCAAAAATCTATGTTCTACCTACTTCTCCTGGAGTTGGGGACCAAGTGTCCCTAAGTAAACACACTGTGTGTGGCTTTGAGTTGGCGCCAGACCACACTTGCACATTAATGAAGTAATCGATTTCCAGACCTTGCTCTCTCATCTATGCCCTCAAGGGAATCTGATAATTGAGAAAGAAATTCCATAAAACTGGACTCATCTCTTCACATGATTCTTGTAGGGCTTCTACCTGCTTCTCAAATTTCTAGAGTGAAATCAACTGACAAGGGACTTACATATAAAGGGTCCTTCCTCTCCTCTCTGTGTCAGACCCAGTCCTCTGTAATTCAATCATATTTTGATTTAGTTTTGTCAATAAAGAGATTTTTACCAATGACAAAAGCCATAAATGGTTTGACTCTACATTTTAATTTAATTTCAAAATGAATTAAATTGTCAGAAATTTCATACTCAAGAGGATTGTTCCTGGCAAATACTTAACAATTTTTTTCTTGACTTATAGTAAAAATTAGACCTGTACATTTATTATTTTGCCTTGTTAAGATTTAAAATTTTCAGCCTTTTTAATATTCACCCTTCATTAATATATGATATATATTCTCTTTTACTTTTTTAAAAACTTTTTAAAATATTATTTTGTACATTTAATAATTGAAAATATAAACAATTAAAAACTATAAAGGAAGCACAGTTGAATAAAAACATACATGTCTCAATTAAATGCATTGGATGCATATAAATTTTTTTTGAATCATACAATGTTATACACAATATATTTGGTTCATAGTAATGTGATCATACAGTATTTGTCCTTTTGTGTCTGGCTTTCTTCATTAGCTAATATATTTAGACTATGGAATTCCATGATGATGGACAAGCATCATATTTGCTAACTAAATATGTTGTACTAAGGGAGGGGCATGGAATTTGGCCATGCTATATTCCCATCTTATGAAATAGATTTCTCACTTTGCTTTTTATTTTTATTTTTTACTCTTGTGGCTATTTAATTTGAATTTTTATTTTTATATTTTTTAAAGGATACTTAGATTACATACATTTTACATAACAAAAATATAGAGTATTTCCATATGCTCTGCTCCCCATACCTCCAACAGTTTCCCATATTAATAACATCCTTGATTAGTGTGGTACATTCATTGACATTGATGAACACATTTTGGATCATTGACATTAAGCATGGATTAAAGTTTTCATTGTAGTTTACACTCTCTTCCACACAATTCTGTAAATTATGGCAAGATATATAATGGAAGGCAGCTATGCTCATCTCTATAGCACCATCGCTGCACAGGATTGGGGGAAGAGCAATTGGACTAGAGTGGACTTACTGGTATTCTATTATAGACATATTGTGATTCAAGCAATGGAAGATATTACAACATTAATTTGGAGCCAGTGGCCACTGTTGGTATGCATTTAAAATGGCAACCACCTCAAAATGGCGGATCCAATGACTCAGCATTGCGGCCTTCTCCCCCCTGCCCCTGTATTTTCCCAATATTACCTTATTAGGACATAAGCGGCCTGCGAGCCTTGTGGGTACCACCCACCTCCCCTGTCAGGAAGCCCTTTACCCAGCAACAGCTGACTATAGCCAATCATCACACAGACGCTGCCTCCAACTAATCAGCGGGCTACACGGTAGCCCTAAACCCTATAAATTGTACTGTACTTCCCTAATAAACTAGACCTGCGCCACCAGCCTCGTCTCCGCAGCTTCTTTACTGCGTCGCCCTCCACACTGGATTCCCCCACACGCCGGCCGGGCCACCAGCTCGGGGTCTCCTCTCCCACCCGGAGAGAGAGACAAACCACAGCCTCCTTAGGCCACTGGATGCTCTGGGGGCAGGGAGAGGGAAAAGCAGTTCCAATATAGGGGCTTTTGCAGGACTTGGGAATTGTCCTGAGTGACATTGTAATGACAGATATAGGCCACTTTATATCATCATATAACATGCAGAACTGTGTAGGAGAGAGTGTGGTCTACAATGTGAACAACGGTCCATGCTTAATGGCAAAGCCCCAGGATGTGTTTATCCATTGCAGGTGATGGGCCACACTAATGAAAGATGTTAATGTGGGAGGTTGTGGGAGGTGGGGCATATGGGAATCCCTATATTTTGCATGTAATATTTATGTAATTTAAGTATCTTTCTTAAAAAAATCAAAAAGAAATTATTATTTAAAAAAAAAACCACTAAACAAAAAAAAAAAAAAAGGAAAAGGATGACTGCAAAAAAATTTCTATTTAGAAGTTTTAGCCAAATGAAGATGAAATGAGGGTATTTTTTTTTAAATTCTTTCAGAAATAATAGTTTAACTCAATATACAAACTAATAATAATAGCTTCCTCTCTTGGGGTAGGAAAACAAATCAAGTTTCATCATTGTCTTTGTATTTGTTGAACATAATAAAGTTATAAGTTTATTTGGTCTAAAAAAAGAAAAGATATATAATAGCCTGTATCTGTCATTGCAATGTCATTCTGGATGATTCCCAAGTCCCAAAAATGCCCCCATATTATACCTGGCTTTCCTTCTCCTTGCCCTCAGAACATCCAGTGACCATTGCCTCCACATCAATGATATAATTTCTTTCATTGGTAGAATCACAATAAATCTGTAGTAGAATACTGGTCCATAGTTCATTCTCCAATCCTGAGGATTCTGGGATGGTGAAGCTGGTTATCAATAAGTAGAAAGAAAAAGCCTTAGTGTCATCTTGTTTTACTGCTCAATTAAATGTGGAAGTGAAATTGAGCCCCAAATCATGTTTATTTTCAATTTTTTGAGATTTAAAAGATAAGACAGTCAAAATGACCCTTCACAAATTGAACATATTTTAAATATATATATTACAGAACCCTCAATGAAATTTGAGATTTGTTAAATATTTTTCATCTTTGTCATGCCAATATAAAGAACCATAATGACTTTTTTTTCCTGTGTGACCGTTGTAGTCTTTTTTAACAGCATTTGTTTCATGAAATAATAATAATTCACATATCTGGTTGTCTCACAGCAACCTCCCAGGTGCTGCTATGTCTCCACTTACAAAGAGGCTTCCTTCTTTCCTGTTCTGATCAAGGCTTCCTACCTCAATTTCAATTATCTGAAATCAACTGGTTGTTTGATTATTTTCTCTTGATATTTCTCCTCTTATATATAATCCTGGCTCACCTGTGGGTCATCTAAAACACTTACTATGGCTGAAGAAAGCAAAATTGCCTGTACATAAAAAAAAATGCAGTTCTTCTGACTAGTGATATTTAATTTGAAAGGGAAATATTGAAATTATATTACAAATATTTGTAATTTCATATCTCAGTTTCAATGTTCATGGTTCACACTATGTGTATTGTGAATTCTTGTGGATTTTCAAAAATTTCTAAATCTCTGTTAAGCAAATGAAAGAAAATATGAAAATCTTAAAATGCCAGAAAGGATGGACTGTGGTCACATTTGAAATTGAGGTATGTCATTCCAAACTACTATAAATGGAAAGGTTTGTACTTTTGTGAGGTCACTAACAGAATCAAAATGCATGTACTATCAGCACTAATAATGGATTTTAATATCTTTGAAATAAGTTGATAAGCCATATTTTTAAAATAAGGATCTGAGTTTTAGGCTTGGGTAAAACATAAAGGAAATGATTTATTGGTCTTTAGATAATGATTTTTATTTATGATATGCTTTCTGGTATTTTTTTTTTATTAAAAAGAAAGTTTACTGTCTAACTACACATAGCCTAGGGCAATTTTGAGTATGTTTGCTTAAACAATTTTTGGATGATACATTTTTGCAATCAGGGAGAAATATTTTGGTAGAAATAATTGTGTCTACTGAGTGGGATTTTAGAGAATGCTTCTGACAAGGTTTCATGACTTTTCTTGATCTATATATGAGTATAGTTTTATTCCTTTCTCAGCAACTGGATACACACATTCTATGTGGATAGATATTAACTCATTCATATTTGAAAAGGATGCAGTAGGAATCTCCAAATGTCTAATACACACTTAATAGGCATCGTGTAAGCCAAGGCCTTTCAATATGCAGTATTGACATTTAAGGTTGGATGATTACTTTTTGGGGGTAGTACATGCTGTCCTCTGCATTGTAGGATGTTTAACAGCACCCTTGAACTCCACCCACCAGATGCCTGTCACATTTCTCCTGTAGTTTTGGAAATGGCAAAAAATTCACCAGGCATTAATTATAGTTCTCAAAGGGCAAAATCATCCCTGGGTAAAAACCACTAGAAGTCAAAATAAAGTTTTCCATTTAACTAAATAATATTCTTTTTATGTCATAAGGTTTAACTTGGTATCTTCTTTAAATAAAAATAAGATAGGCTTAAAGAGGTGTGGCTCAGTATGAATAAGATGTGAGGTGAAAACTATCCAATACAAAAAAAAAAAACAAAACTAGTACTGAATTCTGAGAATTCAGAAATGAGTTCTAAATAACTTTAAAAAATGGTACCAGAGATCTGCAAATTGTGTCTAGGAGATAG
>JAQZBX010050606.1:0-19610 GCA_029593785.1 Cabassous unicinctus | reverse complement strand
TGTTAAACTTGGGAGAAAGATAATGGATTAGGATGAAAATAGTAAACCAGCCCATTGATGAGTCTGACATGCACACTTTTGAGTGAGAAGGAGAATCAGATGTGAAATCCACTGTGGTTTATAAGTTACTGACCCTGGCATAGCATCCCTCCTTGTTCTAAACTGAATCACAAAGACTGTCCTAATCAGGGAATCCCACCGAGGTCTCTCCCTTAGTCTGATTGGAAAAGACTCACCAGACTGCCCTGAGATGACTCAATTCTGATACTGGTGACACCTGGCAGAGCCCTTTTTGCTACCAGAAAGGACAATCTGCATGTGAAAATTTCCTCTTACTACAAGGTTTCATTTCATTTTCAGACACTTCAATGGAGAGACACAATCCTAAATACTCAAAGCTTCCTAAGGGAAAAATGTACATATAGAGGAAGCCCCAGACCTAACAGGAAAACAGCCCTTACCCTCCCTCTGTACCTGTGACTGAGACCCATATCCTGTGGTTCCTGCCCACTCCTGCAGCCCAGCACCCTCCAGCTGCCCTGCAAAGTGGGACTGAGTCTGGACTCTCACTGCCTCCCTCACTGTGCCTCACTCAGCAATACACTGCTGTATCCTCAGGTCTCAGACTGTCCCTCTGTAGACACAGCATGTTCCTGTTAAAGCCCCTAAGATGGGGAATTGACCCTTCCCAGTCTGCATTGTGTGTGGTAGGAGCAGCATTGCTAAGGTGTGAGACACTCTCTAGCCCTTCACTGTAGCCTGGGGATCTCCGGTCATGTTGTAGTTACTGGAGATGAATCCAGGGTCTGTCAAGGAGGGTGTCAAAGATCCCCTGACTCTATGAAATCTCACCAAGATTCTACCAACTGGATACCTGCAAGCAAAGCCATCCTGGTCAGGAAACCAGCCACACAGAGCCACTGATTCTCTCACTCACATCGACTCACTTTTTCAGTGTCTCTGGTTCCACATAAAGTGACCTTATAAAATAGAGAAAAAGAAAGCCCAGCTTGGCCCTAACTCCATGTTGACTCCTCTGTGTTTAGTGCTGATGACCATATGGGAGCACATGGGAATACAGGAGCTGGGGCTCCTCTCCCAGAGTTGAAGGCTCTGGACTGGCCTGGTTTACATCTGCAAAATGAGGGACACTATTTGCAAGTCCTCTTACTATGTAGCAAGCTCTGGGGATGTAGCCTTGGTAGAGGGACATGACCAGAGCAGATATGAGCATCCTGGGAGAGTTGGGAGGCAATGATTGCATTTGAGTCAACATGATTTCTTATTATGTGCTATTGCTGGACTAAACACATAGAAACCATGGTCTTATCTCATTCATACAGATGTACAGAGACTATGTAAAGGAGATGTCAGTGTTACCTCCATTTTGCAGATATAAAATTTTATACAAAAGCATGGAAGGGATGGACAATATTCCCCAAATCTTGTGTCTGATGAGAGTGAGCCCCAGGTGTGTGCTCCCCTGAATCAGCTCCAAAATAGAGTGGGACAGGCCTTGTGGGGTTTGCAGCAGTCCTCTTTGTGTAATGAGAGCATTGTGTGATATTGCTTCTGACTACTGTTTACTTAAAGAATGCAGAGAGAGCCAGAGTTCATGTATGTATTTAAAGGAGTTCCTGACTTTTCACATGTATGTTTATCACTCTATCACTTCAGCCTAACAATCTATCCATTTGTTAGTTTTTAGCAGCATTTTTGAAATTTGGTTGATATATGATAATCTTCACATTTTAAAATGTAGAATTTGATAAGTATATATATATATATATACACCCCTGTAACATCACTTAAGACAAGATAATGAACACCTTAATGTTTTCACTGGTACTCCTATAAGTCCTACTCTTGCTTCTTCCCTCTCACCAGGCAACTATTAATCTTCATGTATTAGTAGTGAATTAATATATAATTTATATACCATAAAGTTCACCCATTTAAAATAATATAATAAAATATTTTTATTGTATTCCACAAATACATGCCACCTTCTCCTCCATTAGCAGGGTTTCATCACTTCACAAAGAAACTACAGGCCCTCTAGTTATTACCTTTTTATCATTTCACCTCCCAACTAGCCCTAATCAACCAAGAATTATCCTTTATCTCTGTAGACTTCCCTATGCTTGGCTTTAATATGAAATGAATCACAAATTATGTGGTCATTCATGACTGGCTTCTTTCACTTGCCATTATTTTACCAAGGTTCATCCAGTGATAAATATTAATCATTCCTTTTTAAAATCAATGATCCTTATGTTATGAATGCAACCCCCAATTCCCCCACTTTAATCTTTCATGTGTACAATTGAGTGATATTAATTAAATTCCCTATTTTGTGCTATCAGCACTAACAAACATTTTTACAAGATTTTTATGACTTCCAACAGAATCCTTTACCCATTAAGAAGTAACTCCTAATTAGTTCCTGAATCTGATAACTTCAAATCTACTTTTTGTATCTATGAATTTTCTCTTCTTGAAATTACTTGTGTGAAATCATACCAAATTTTTACTTATTTTATTGACCTGATTAACTCCACAACACATTTCATGATTTGTCTGTGTTGTGGCATGCACCAGAACTTTATACCTTTGTAAAGCTGAATAAAACTCCACTGAGTGTATATCCCATAATTTGTTTATCCAATCTTCTGTTGATGGACAAGAGGATTGCTTCCACACTTGTCTATTGTAAAAAATACTGTTATGAACTTTTTGTGTAGATATGTTTGAATCTCAGTTTTCAATCTTTTGGAGTATATTCCTAGTTGTGGAATTTCAGGGTCACATGGTAATTTTATGTTTAATCATTTGAGGACATGCATGTCTGTTTTCCTAAGAGAAGCAGTGTAACAGTGTTCCTATTTCTCCATATCATCTCAGTCCTAATTCTTTATTCCACCCCTTTTAGTGGGTGTGAAGTGGTATTGCATTGTAATTTTGATTTATCTTTCTCTAAAGACAAATCATGCCACACTATATTTCATGTACTAATTAACCATATGCCCATATTCTTTGCATCCTTTTATTTTTGTGGAGATGGAAGATGCCTATTCTATGGGTTGTTGCCTTTCATCCTTAATGGTGATCCTTTGAGTAGAAGTTATTAATGTTGATGAAGCCAAATTTATCTATTTTTGTTCTTTTGCTGTTCATAATTTTGACCTAATGTCAAAGAGTTCTTTGCTAAATACAAAGTCTTAAAAATTTGCCCCTATGCTTTCTTCTAAGATATGTAGAGATTGTGCTGTTACATTTTTTGGCTGTGATCTATTTTGTGTTTATTTTTGTGTATAGTGTGAGGAAAATTTCCAAATTTATTCTTTTCTACTTGGCTTTCAAAATGTTGTGGCTTCATTTGTTTAGAAGCCTATTTTTACCCTTTGAATGGTTTTGACACCCTTATCAAAATTAGTTAACCACATATGTGTGGATTTATTTCTGTACTCTGAATTCTATTTTAATTCATCTGTATGTCTTTTTTTTCTGCACCACATTTTCTTAAATACCATTGAATCAGAGTAAGCTTTGAAATTGAGACGTATAGAACTTCCTAATGTATCTTTCATTTATATTATTTTTTGTCTATTCTTGCTCCCTGACAACATGAGTTTTAGAGTCACTTTGTCATTTAATACAAATAAATCAGCTGGAAATTTTGCATGAATAATATTGAAATTGTAGATAACTAGGGGTGTAGTATTATCATAACAATATTTATTATTCTGAAACACAAACATTAAATAATTTATCATTCATTTATATCATGAATTTCTTAAATATATACTGTATCTGTCAGAATATTAGTTTAGCACTTATTAAATTTATTCCTAAGCATTTATTATTTTATTCTTTGATGTTATTCTGAATGGAATTATTTTAAATTCATTTTGGAAATGATAATTGCCAGTGTATAGAAATGCAACTGATTTTTTTATGTTGATCTTATTTCCTGCAAACTTGCTGTACACTTTTATTCTAATAGATGGTTGTGGATTCCTGAGAATTTTCTTTTTATTTTTTTACTGATTTATTTATTTATTTTTAATGTGGGTAAAACTCAAATTTTTCACAATACAAAACAATATTTGTAAAATGATATATAAATATATATGCATATATGTGCATTTGCTTACATAAATGTTATATATATATATACATATATATATAAAGGTGCTTAGATTACCTAAATGTTACACAGAAATTACAGGGGTTCCCATGTTCCCCACCTCCCACACCTCCCATAACATCATACATAAACATCTTTCATTAGTGTGGCACATCACCTGCAATGAATATACACATTCTGGGGCTTTGCCACTATGCATAGACGACAGTTCACATCGTAGACCACACTCCTGAGAATTTTCTGTATGAGATTATATCAAAACAAGATCCTTGAATTTATTCTTTTACAATCTGTGTTATTCTTCCCTAACTGCACTGGCCTTAATCTTTAGTACAATTTTCAATAGAAGGGGTCATGACCAACAATCTTTTCTTGTTACTTATCTAAAGGAAATACTGTACAATATTTTAGCATTAAGATTAGTGGTGGTCAGTGCCACAACCTGGATCGCGGGATCTCGAACCGGAGCTGCGTCCTCCAGAGTAGTGCAGTGGCGGTTGCGGGACCTGCTCCGGGGCTGGGGGGGGGGTGGCCCGGAGCCAACAACTGGTGGCGGAGCCGGTGGCTCTGTTCGGGCAGGCGCCCGTCGCTGTGCAGTGACCTGATGGTGCATATCTCCTCCTTTTTGCCTATGCCCTGACTCTGGGTCAGGGTGAGAGCTGCTGATGCCCTCCTCCTCCTGGGAATAAACACCTCCTGTGGACTTTTACTTGTTTAAATTCTTTCACTCAGCATAGATATAATAATTCATTCTTATGTTACTGTGCATCAGGTGTCCATTAATTTGAACAGTAAATAGTATTTCAGTATATTCATATGCCTAAATTTGTTTATCTTTTAATCTGCTGACTGGTGTTTTTTTTGCTTCCAATTTATGTGTAATCTAATACTCATTGTGGCCACAGATAGCTGAGAACTATTTTGCTCTTTTTCTTACAACAACAATAAAAAATAAGAGATCAGGAAAAACCAGAAATTTTCAAAGTGTAGTCAACATGGAAAAAATTGATGTCACAGAGCTAAAAAATATCCTAAAATTGCAAGGCAATGAAGTGTTAAAAGAGAGAAATGGCACCCAAACTAAAAGCTAGTAGGGCCAGTGTTGTCAGATCACACATAAGTTAGTAAGAAGATTAACCTAGTTGTAGTTAATAAATTTCTAAACTATATGTGATAAACTTTTTATGATAAAGTTGCTAGAGTGAGTCTCACAGGGGTCATATCCATATGGTCTTGCATGCTTTTACTCCAAAATTACATTGAATATACCAAAAAGCTACACAGAACAAAACTAAACAAAACAAATAATAGACCATTCCCAGTGGTGTTTAGGGAGAAGAAGAGCAACTACTGTAACAATGCACCCACAACCACCTCCTTAGCTCCACTACAAAATAAAACAATTATTCTGTATAGGAAAACTAAATGAAACAATATCCTATGGGCACTGGTGGGATCCAACAGGGAGTGGAAGGAGACAAAGTTCATCATGAAATGTATGTCCAGAAGCCTCCCCCTTCACTGCGGAATGAAAGCCTTAACCCACAGATGAAGCTCTCTGAAATAGGCAGCTAAAGACAATGCAGCTTAGCCAGCAATATCTGGGAAAATGCACCTTCAACCCCAGTAAGGGGTTGTCGTACATGACAGCCCAAACATTGCCTCATAAGGAGCAGCAGGGGCACTTTTGTGACATTCCTATCACTGTCCATCCTGCTAATCTCTCAGCCTCTCCCCTGGCATCTTGTATTCAGAGATAGACAAGTACACAGGTAAGCTTCAGGAGACTGTCATGTTCTGAAAGGGTTTCCCTGCCCCTGCCCTGGGTCCTATAGGCATACTGGGGCCTGCATATCTGGGAACAGGATCTCTTTTTCTTTTACCCAAATCACACTCATGAAAAAGCTGTTTCCAAGCAGGAGATCCAGAGCAGGGAGGAGGCACTTGGAGGCATGCTCTGCTTCCCAGAATGTGCTGGAACATGAGGTTGAGCACAAGACTAAGTCTGGCCTCCCTGTCAGGACCCTCAGGTCAGCTCTGACTTTGGAAGCCTGTGGATGTGTGGAGAGGATTCAAGCATCACAAGTTCTTCTCAATTACCTGACCTGCTTCACAGACAACTATTAGAGGGATCTTAATATTATATTTGTAGAGAACATTTGATGATATTAGCAGAAAAGAATAGGTGAAAAATGAGTGATTGGTACAGATATATAAATAACAAAGAAAGGCTTGAATTAAATGTCAATGTATCCAGAAAGCTATTTGGATTAAAAAATGATGCATGGAAAACTGTTCTTTTTATCTTATATATCCATTATATATTGAAAAGCTGTGTGAATGGTACAATATTGGTATTTTATGTAGTAGAATCACAACCTATCATATAAGGTACTTAATGAGAGTAGGGAACTGGTCTTTGATACCAAATGAGATGGAGAGAACAAAGTAAGGCACTTATATACTTCTCCTAGAGAGGGCCAGGCTTTCCCATTTCTCCTCCTTCCAGTTGAGGATGTGGGACTCTACATGATGGAGGGTGGGGTTTAATTTGCCGGGTGTTCTCAAAAATTTGAATTACATTGAGGGAAATTACACAAAGATGGTAAATGTAAGTTTTGTTCACATTTTCAAGCATATTCACAAAACAGGACCAATTCCCACAATCTACATAAAATTTTATATGATTACATATGTATGAATGTATTTAAACACACATGTATTAACATTAAGAGAAACTGTTCTGAGTTTTAATTATGGGTATAACATAGCACTGCTTAGAAAAGATGCAATGGTTGTTCTCTGGGGGTTACATGTTGAGAAGCAAGAAGAGGGAACCTAAGGCAAGATAGGAAACTCCTTCCCACCCCTTCTGAACCAGCCCTTGGTGTTGGACCTTCATCACCCCCTGGTGGTTGTGAGCTTTCCCTGCAGTCCACCCACCTGTGCCCTGCAGGGGCGGTTTTTGTCCGGGGACTCACAATGATTTCCCCTCACTGTGTATCTTGCACAATAATATTTCACAGTGTCTTCTATTCTCAGGCTGCTCAATTTAAATAAATTTCATTTTTGGATGTGTCCATGGTGATGCTGATTTGAGACTGAAGGGTTGGGTTATAGTTTGTGCTTCCACCACTATGTACCCAGCCAACACACTCCAGCCCCTTTCCTGGAGCCTGGCGGATCCAATGCATAGTATAGTCAGTTAAAGAGAATCCAGAGGCTTTGCAGGAGAGCGACAGAGTCTGTGAGGGCTTCTCCAATCCTGGGCCTGACTCCTGCAGCTGCACCTGGGAAAGGACACCTGAGGAAAAGGAGAAAAGTGGGTCATGTGCTCAGATGCATCATCCCCATTACCTTCATGGCTGAATCCTGAGACACTTACATCGGGGAGCTGCCACCAGAAAGAGGAAGAACCACAAGGCTTTCATGTTCTTGTGGATGAGCTCCATGAAGTCCAGAAAATATTTTCCAGACTGAGGAGTAACTTGAATTTAAGTAAATGTTTGCTCTGGTTTCCTCTGTACATCCATGTGGTGATTTGCATTTGGGAGGCAACTTTGTATGTAAAATGAGAGGGGATGAGGGGAAGTCTTTGTCTTAGGGGAACCCTGGGAGGAGGATGTTGGCTGAGCCCTCAGAGAACATGTTCCTCTCCCACACTGAAACCAGTTTCCTTTTCTTCCAGGCAGGTAATGTGTTGAATGGGGAGTCAGATGTGGCCAAAGATTCAAGAATGGCTCAGGGAATGTGTTCATTCTGCTCCTACTCCCAGGGATTATATATATGTATTTGTGTGTGTCTGTTTATGTACTTGTCTAGTGCATATATAGAATATAAAATATGTATATAATATATAATATGTATATATTCCCTGACAATGTTGATTATAATGGATTCTATTTGATTTTTAATTATCGGTGGAGGAAAGGATGTTTGGTGCCACTTTTTCGAATTCGTTCAGGTCTTTCCTCAGTTGTAACTTCATATGTGAAATTTAAGAAAGCTCTCAGAGCAGTTACATATTTTCATTATTACTATTAGTGGTATAATCCCCTGTGGGAGCCAGAAAGGTCCTGTATGCACTCTCAACTCTGGCCACCATGATTGCTCAGACACCATTTGCCTTGGTCCTGCCCCATCAGGTGTGTAAATGTCACACCTGTGCTACTGTTGCAGGTCAAACTTACTCACCTGAACATTGGCTTTGATCCACTCATCCCTGTATATGTCTTTCTAAATTATCATATCATTTACAGAACATGAAAGAAGCATATTACAACCTGTCTCTTCAATAATATTAGCTACTGATTAAATAATACATTTGGTAAGACCTTCATATCTAGACTTGTTCCAAGTTGGTGAAGCAGTAACGTAAGCTGAAAATAAAATAGCCAATACACTGAAGTCACCATGAATATGGCAGGATTTGTGGATTCAGAAGAACATTTTAAGGCATGTTCTAAGGTTAGGATCTGATGGAAGAGGAATTCAGGAAGTTCATGCATGGAGGTGCTGTGAGGGGAGGTGCCAGCAGGAAAGTGAAATCCACATGTGGAGTGAATTTTGTAACTGTTAGGACACTGTGCTGAATATCAAAGTGCATCTTCCATGGGTGACATATTTCCACTTCTCAATCTTTGTTGCATTGATTGTGAGGTTAGCATTTGGTTACATCAATTCATGTGGGTGAACTTCTATGTGTATTGTTTGTGTCACACAACTTTATAGCTTTTATTTATCAAAGAAATTACCCAACTTTAAGTGCATTAATGAAATTTCACTGAATCTCTGTCTTAAGCCATGTATAGAGTCAAAACCAGGTTTAATTGATCCTTTATGTAAGAAGAATAGAGAAGTCATAAGAAGAAAAACCATATGGTAAAATGTAGCTCCCTTACACTTTCCTCGCACATGCTTCTGGTCCAGTCACCAAGCCTACATGCTTCTGTACCCCCAGCACTTGTCCCTAGTTCTGGCCCTGGACTTGGTGGTCCTGAGCTCCCCTGCACCTGTCCCTCATCCTGGTCTCTGGTATGAGTGCTTCGGACTTCCACCAATCCCTGTTCCTGTACTTGGCTCCATGGCCCTGAGGTTTTACAGCATCTGGCCTTAGCCTCAGTGTTCCTGATCTCCCCCTGCACTGATCCAATCCTGGACCCTGGACTCCATACTTCTGAGTGTCCCCTGCACCTGCCTTGGCCTTGGAAGCTGGACTCCATTGCTCTGATCTCTTTCCACACCTGCTCCAGGTCCTGTCCTCTAAATTCCATTGCGCTGAGCTCCCCTGTACCTGTCCCTGGTCCTGGCCCCTGGTATCAGTGTTCCAGAATTTTTGCTCCACCTGAGCATGGTTAAAATCCCTGGACTCAATGTTCCTGAGCTCCCAAACACCTGCCCTGTGCATGCATCTTGGCTTGGTGGTCTCAAGCGTCCCTTCACCTGTCCCTTGTACTTATCCCAGTGCTACATGTGCCTGACTTCTCCCTGCACCTACCCAAGTCATGGCCCTTGGGCTCAGTATTCTTGAGAGCCCCCTGCATTCAATCCTGCTGATCCTACAAAGAACAGTAGACCCAGGCTCCTACATTATTCCCTCAAATGTGGATCCCAAATAGCATATTTACTTTGGTCTTGCCACACAGGTTGTTGGCTATAGGTGACAGTTGAAACTGTTCTTAACAGGCATCTTGGCCACTGATGGCTGAGCTATAGTTGTGGTCAGTATGGCTGTTGTAGCTAGCCAGCATCTGCAGCCCCTTGCCAGGCTCCTCTGGTTCCAACACAGCCTGTGGGCATAAAAGCTTCTCATTCTGCTCTTAGCAGCTGAACTTTTCAGTAGTCCACAGGGACATTGATTACTGTTCAGAACAACTGATCCCTGGGACAGAATGGGAAACACAGGACCTTAGAGGATACTCCAGATGAGAAAAGTCACCCTCCCTTGCTTTGTCTGCACTTGATCCTTGATCCTTGAACTGTGGGTTTTGAGGGACTCCAGGAAGACATTCTGTGGGGGGAGATTTGAGTCTGGGCTTAAACTATCTTCCATCACTTTGACTCACTCAGGAATACAAGACCATGTCCTTGGCTCACAGACTGTCCATCTGCAGACACAACATGCTCTGTGCATTATTTTTTGAGATGATGAACTGGACCTTCATAGATTCCTCATAGTATGTCTTAATTCCATCACTCCAGACTCCTCCTTTGATCCTGCTAGAATCAAAGCACCCATTAGCTCCTCAAGTTGAATCCCTAGGATATACATGGGAGCCTCAGAGTCATTTCCAGGCATTACCCAAGTCTCCCCCAGATTCCACCATCTGCACCCCACAATGGACATTTTGAGGCAGAGGATATCCTGGGCAGAAAACTGTCACACAATGTCAATCTTCCTCTCATTCATATGCATTCACATACTTAATGTTTATTTTTTTCCATAAAATTCATTTTAAACTTGTAATAACAAAAGTCCAGCTAAGCTCAAACTGCATGGTGTATCTTCTCTATTTGGTTTTTGTCACTGAATGAGAACACCTGGTAATCCCAGGACTAGGACTCCTTCCTGGAGCTGCAGGTTTAGTGCTGGGCTGGTTTCAATATCTTGAGGGAGGGCCCTGGTTTACATTTCTTCCTACCATATAGCAAGGTCTGGGGCTGGATGTTTTCAGAGGGGCAATAGCCCAGAGCAGATATGAGGGTCCTGGGGAGTTGGGTGGCAATGATAGCATTCAGGAAAATGTGATTTCTTATTATATCATTGGGCTCAACTAAACTCTTACACCAATCATTTTATTTCATTTTTTACAAAAGCACACCAAATGTGGAACTAAGAATCAGTATAACATTTACTTTTCAGAGATGTAAAATTACAAAAAGAATAAAAGAGGAGATGAGCTGAAAGAGCTTAAAGAAGGGAATTCTCTCTGCAGACAGCACAGATATAAGATCCCAAGCAAAACAGGCAGAGAAAAACAAGGTGTCACTAGACAAAACTAATATTTTGGTGCCCAGGGCAAAAAAAAAATCATCTCAGGTAGAGATGGCAACTGTAAACTCCAAGTCAACCCCAACTACACTCATGGAGACCCCACAGTAAAGGCCTATCCGAAGGTAGAGTGTGATCATATCAAAGCAGGAAAAATGAATTATAATTTCAAAAACATAATAATAATGGAAATAAAATAATACAACAATATCTACCATCTCATGCAACAGGTCTAGATTTCAACAAATGTTTTAGGGTAATTCAAAGAGGAAGAAAGCAGTCTTATTGTACAAATGATTAGAGCAAGCATGGTATGTGATCCAGATCCTGGAAGTAAAATATATAAACAAAGAATTTAATATCATAATGATTAATATGATCATATTCTGTTTTTTATAAAATTGCATAAATCATGTGAAGTAGGTAGCAATATTACCTTCATTTTGTAAATGTCAATTTCCAAAAGAACCAAAGAAAATTTGTGTAGTGTACCCAAGACCTCAGATCAGGTGAGAAAGAACCCCAGTGTCTGGGGCTGTGCTCCCCTTAACCAGGACAGATTGTGACATTCTCTGTGAGGTTTTCAGAAAATCTATCTCTATTATGGTGTGATTTTGTATTGAAGTATTTACTTAGAGATCATCTACATTAACAGGGTTCATGCAGATGAAATTGCATGAACCCTGGTGTTTCACATGCCACTTCATGTCTATCTATTGCCTTTTCTGTAAAAATACATTAATGTGCTTATTTGCAACAATTTTATTGAGGTGTAATTTACATGCAATAAACTGTATGCATTTATTGTTTCCAGTTTGGTAAGTAGTGACATATGTGTGTACCCATTAATCATAGCTGCCACTGAGATAGTGAACAAATCCATAATTCTCCAAAGTTTCCTATTGTACATCTTGAATTCCCTCCTCCTACTCTGTCTGAAGGCATCTACTGATATTATTTTTAATTAGTCTGCATCTTACAGAATTTGTATAAATTTTATTGTACAGTATGTACATTTGTTTACCTCCTATCTCTCAGAATGATTTGCACTCATTTGAATGGGTATCAGTCATTCATTGGTTTTTATACTGAGTGGTTTTCCATTGTTTACCCATAATAGAATGTATCTATTCACTTGAGTACTTGGAAAGTTTCCAGTTTTCAGCTTTTACAGAAAAAGATACTTCTAAGCTTGACTACAGAAAAATCTGAGAAAAGTTTTCCTTATTCTTATAACAACAATAAAAAACTGGACAAACTGAAAATTTTTAAAAATGATGTAATGGAAAATTATTCTAACTATATGCTGCTTACATGAAAGCAACTTTAATTTTAAATGCATCAAAGGGTAACAACTGAGGGAAACATGGACCAAAAGAAAAATTTAATATCACATTTGGACAAAGTGATATACTTTTTTTAAATTTCCCCAAATGAAAATTAATAGTAATGAAGATTGATACAACATTGTCATAAAAGGGTCAGCTCTCTAAATCCCAATTTATGGAATTGAAAGTTGAAATAGACAAATGGAAACTATGGTTGGAAACACCAACATTCCATTCTCTGCAATTGATCAATAACTAGGAACCTAATAATGGCAGACATGGATAATATGAACAGAATTTTCAATCTTCTTGATCCTACTGTCATTTATAGAATAGTCCACTGAAAACAACATGATATACAAAATAGGATAGACTTGATATGATCTGGCAAACACACTTTTAGATAATTACCTAATAAAATTGAAAACAAGGACTCAAATGAATATTTGCACACTAAATCATAAGATATTATTCACAATTGCTGAAATTTAGAAACATTCCCCATGTTTATCAACAGATGATTATGTAATCACAATATGATATATACATACAGTGCAATGTTTTTAAGCTATAAAAAGGAATGAAGTTCTGAAACATGCTATAGCATAGATGAAACTTGAAGAGATCATGAATGAAATAGGCCAAACAAAAATAGCAAATATTGTATAATTTCAGTTATATAAAACATTTAGACTATCCAAATTGTTGAAGCAAAAACAAACAAAGAAACTTGAGTACAGGTTACCAGGGTCTGGTTGGGGGTGGGAAGTGAGAAAATAATGCTTAATTGTAATGGAGTTTCTGTTTGGTGTGATAGAAAAGTTTTGAGATGTGTGGTGTTGATAGAGGTAATATATTATGAATGTAATTAACAACACCGTATTGAATGATTAAAAATGGGAAAATGGGAAATTTCAGGTGTTTTCTGTGTATATACATATAAACACCACCAAAAATATCAGAAGAATACAAATTAACCTATATATATGTAAACTATGAACTATAGTTAATAGTATAATTATAATAATATTATTTCACCAATGTTAAGAAAGTCACCACTCTAACACAAAATTTTAATAATAGGTAAAATTGCATGTTTGAGGGTGGTATATAGGAAATATGTATTATTTGTATGTTTGTTTCTGTAAACCTACAATTGCTTTAAGAAAAAATAATTTATAAGGGATTTTAGGGGAAAATGATTCAATTATAATAATATCTGCAGTTTAGTAAATAAAAAAGTACCAATGTTAATTTCTTAATTAGGACAAATATACCATGGTTATATAATATGTTACCATTAGTGGAAACTGGGATAAGGTATTTGTATTTTCTTTGAAATTTTTGTGTAAAGCTAACATTGGTTGAAATAAAACAAAAAACTTCTCTAAGGTAAAAACACTACCATAAAAATAAAATCACCTTAACTTATGAAATAGATTTCTTGGAATTATATTATTGCATCAAAATTATGAATTTAAGTTTAGACAAATTTTTAAATTACTATCACAAAGGTGACAAATATATTTTTCATCAGCAACACATACAAAGTACAGAATTCTGAACTCCACATATGGAAATGTTTTTCATTTATTTTAATTTCTCTTATGTGAAAAGTATTACTATTCTTAGCCTTTCCTTGACTAACATTGAGCATGTGTGCATTAAGAATTTAGTACTTTTTACTGCTACTCTGTAAACTGCATAGTTGCATTTTATCCTGCAAAACATCTTTCCATCAAATTTAGGAATTGTGCCGATTATTATTATCATATGTCTAACTTCCTTATGCATTGCAATATTACCATTCAAATATTTCCATGATTTTCCAATTACTTTACATTATGTGATCTTTTAGCATGTTAAAATGTAGATTCTATGAAGTGAAATAGGTTTATATTTTAAACCTATTCACTCATACACACACAACACACACCCTCTGTCAATTAATTTTCTAACTTTGGGATCCATTTGAAATCACTTGTGTTTATAGTATGAGGTAGTGTTCCAAAATTATGTTCTTCAATGTGTATGCCTATCTATTCCATCCTTAGCCAAATGATATATATTTAAATATATTTCATTTCAACAGAATATAAATGCCAAGCTTGCCATACACAATATGGATGTAAAATGTTATTTTTTTGAAAATATATATTATTTCCCATTTATGCTAATAGCACTTATTTTCCTTCAATATATATTAATAAATATAATAACCAATGAGACAAATAATCTTCACTTTTGTAATTTTCATTACTATATTGTTGGAATTAATACATTGAGTCTTCCTAAAAACAATAAGAACAGTTAACCCATGATAAAAAGTTTACTTTCTAGTTGAAATTGTGAGGTTTTTTAAATAGAAACTGTAGAAGTCAGTGCCTTGTCCTGCTAGAGTTCCTCCTTAGTGTGTATGAAGCACTGGGTGAGCAGAAGGAGACTTCCCCTGTAATCAGGAGGTGGATGGGGTGGGGGAGGCATTTCTGAAAGGCCCTCTAAAGGGGGCAGAGGGCAGATTGTTCACAGGTGGGTGAACACATTCTATGGAGCAAATTTAGTCACCAAAACTGAACTGGACTTGTAAGAAAGTAGAGAAAAACTGATTCTTGAGACACAGAGGAGATAAAGTAAAGGTACATGTTTCACTGCATGGAGAATGAGGAAGATTAAAGGGTCATGGATGATACTTCCTGCCCTGGCTATGACAAAAGAATGAATGGTGGAGAAACTGTCAGAGATTTAGAACCCCAAACAGAAGCTGAGGGTACAAGCCATTAAAATCATGTTTCAGATCAATGAAAGGCAGAAAAAAAGGACAAGAATGAAACATATCATGACACTGTACATGTTGAGGTAATCACTTTGCTAGGCATGACCAAAATGGTGAAGAAAAAGAAAAAGCATTGCACAGCACTAGAGTTTGGATTGAAATTACCTGACTTCCTAATTATCAACAGTCTCCTGAAATACTGATAGGACCAATGTAAAACAATATCTGAGGACTGAAAACTGAACTGAAGCCCCATTCGACATTCCCTGAGAGAAATCAGGGAATTACATAGCAAGAAACAAGAAGGGATCCTGTGGATGAGTTTGTTGTGTAGGAAAAGGAAACCAAAGAGTCTAAGAGGAAAATCAGCCCCTCTGCACTTGCCCCTGATCTTGGCCTTGAGTGCCCCCTGGTGTTCACAAACGGGCCCTGCAGCCAAGCTCTCTCCGAGCCCAGTGGAGGGCACCTTGACTTAGCCTCATTGTGCTTCTGACAATGTAAAATCCTCTGCTTTTACATTGGTCATTTTAAGAGAGACTGTGTTCACAGGATTGTCCCTGGAGATTGTAAGTATCTCTTTGAACTGATGGAGAGTACCACTGAGACCTTCCAGTTGGGTGATTCACTCTTACCACCCACTCCAGCTCCTGCTCTGGAGGCTGGGAGATCCAGTTCATCTCATAATAAGTGAAGGTGAATCCAGAGGTTTTACAGGAGAGGCTGAGAGAACCCCTCGGCTTTCTCACGTCTCCACCTGATTCCACCAGCTGAATTTGCACAGCAAACCTGCACACAAAGAGAAAACACAGTCAGGACAGTCCCAGGTAGAGTAGTCACAGCTGACCCTGACAAAGGAGGGAGATTGCCTTTGACAGTGATGAGGAGGGAAGCCCAGATCAGCACAGTCCCCGTGGTGGTGGACCCTGAGGAAGGGCAGAGGCACAGGTGGGCTCTTCTTCTGTAGCTGCATTGACAGGAGATGTGCTCATTTTCATGAGCAGGGGAGAGACCTTTTTTGCATGTCTTTTTCCCTGGGGGCAAATCTGAACTGTCCAGCAGGGATCCTCACTCCCCTGCCTCAGTATCCCAGGGAAGGCAGAAAGATAATAATTTCTTGGTCTTGATGCACAGTCATACACTCTCTGTCACCTTTTCTTTTCTCAAAGTGGACACTGGGTACATTTTTTGGTGTGGACTCATCACAAATTAAACTAATAAGGACCTGAAAAGGAAACTAGCTCAGGGGACACAGACATCCCCCTCTAGTCTAAAGTTTAGTTAGGGCTGTAGATCACTCTTCTCCCCACAAATACAAAGAGTTTGGTGAGAATGATAGGAAATGCAGTCTTGTATGATGTATTGACTACAGAAAAAAGTTTCTAAAGTCCTGATCACAGCCAGGTTAGGTCATGCCAAGATGCCTCTCTGCACTGTTCCCTGTGAATTGTGGGAAGTGGGTGAAGAATGTCTAGAAAGGGGTTCTGGGTAATTCCTGGTGTCAAACCTTCCCTTTATACTGCTGCTCCTGGTCTCACTTATGGTGTTTATGGATACGTTCTTTTATTATTATCAGTAAATGGAACCACCTTACTGTTAAAGGCCTGTTCAGATTCTCTATCTCAGAGCCCCTAATGGTAGTTCACATTTTTTCAGGAATTTATGTAATTCACCTATGTTACATAATTTATTACAATTCTCTTGTTCATAGGATTCCTTTATATCCATTTTTTTAAAAATTCTGTAAATTCAGTAGTTATGCCTCCTCTCTCCTGCCTTTTTCAAACAATTTGTGTCTTTACTCTATCTCTTTTTGTACCTTTGGTCAATTTAATGAAATGTTTGTGAATTTTGGTGACCTTGTTCTTTTCACAAAATCAGATTTGGTATCATTGTTTTATTTGTATTGTGTTTCTATTTGCTACTATATTAATTTTCACTCTAATTTTTAGTATCCCCTTCCTTGTTTTCATTTTAGGGTTAGTTTGCCCATATTTTTCCAGTGTCTGAAGGAGGGTTATATTAGTTTTTATGAGATCTTTATTTTTTTCATGTGGGCATTTACTGCCATAAATTTTCTTCTAAATGCAAAATCCACAAATTGGTATGTTATCTTTTTCTTTTTCAATCACCTCAATGTATTTATTGTCCTTTTGATTTCTTCTATGATTAATTGGTTAATCTGGCAGTCCATATTAAATTTCTACATATTTGTGAATTTTCCAAATTTCCTTCTGTTATTTAATTTTAATTTCACCCCTTATGTTTGAACAGCTTGCTTTATATTGTGTATAATTTTTTAAAATTTCTTGAGATGCTTGTTATGGCATATCATATGCTATATCCCATAAAACATTCCTTGAATGCATATGAAGAATGTATGTCCTGTTGTTGAGTGCAGTTTCTATAGATGTTTCTAAAGTCTAGTTGTTTCAGAATAATGCCTCGGTCAAAAACAGCTGTTATGGAAAGAAACATGTTGAAGTCCTAAACTCTGGTCTGGCTGATGTAAACCTATGTGTAAATAAGCTCTTTGAAGATGTTATTAGTTAAGTGGGACTAAATTGAGTCAGGGTGGGCTTTAATTCAACATGAGTGCAGTTCTTATTAACAGGTTGTTTAAACCCATCAGGAGTCAGAGACAGAAGGAAAGAGATGATGCTATATATATTACCAGCAAGCTAACTCCAGATTCAGTGATGTATGACCCTGATGACGTCTTGGTTTTGGACTTCAAGTCTACAGAATTCTAAGACAATAATCTTCAGTTTGGCAAGCCCACCATCCTGTGGTACTTGTTATTGCAGACTGGCAAAAGAAGATGATTTATAGTTTTGGTAACTGGTGTGCTCCTGTAACAAATAGCTAAGGTGTGGAAATGGCTTTGGAAATGAGTACTGTGTAGGTGTCAGAGGAATTTGTGGAGATTTACTATTAAAAGCCTAGATCTTTTAGAAACACTTGATAGAAATAAGGATCTTAAAGGTGATTCTGTTGAGGACTTAGAATTAAATAATTAATGTACTAATGGAAACTGAAAATAAGGAAATATTTGTTATAAAGTGGCAGGGTATTCACAGAAATATATCTTGTTATTGGATGGAAGGCAGAATATTTATGTGACAAACTTGGATATTTATCTTAGTAAATTTCCAAGCAAATCATGGAAGATGTGGCCTGGGTTCTCCTTGCTCATTATAATAAAATACAAGAGGAAAGACATTGAGGACTGAGATATTTTTTTAAAAAGGAACCATCTTTTATTGATTTGGAAAATACTCAGTCAAGCAAGAGAGATATCCCTTGATATGGTGTGTAAAGTATGGCTGAACCCAAGAATTGTTAAGTGATTAGGTAAGTGACACAGGGATCAAATGAACCATTATGAGGTAAATCAAGAATGGGGATTCAGTTTTCCAGGAATGGTCTGTGGAAGAAACTTTTGCATGATGGTTTAGACCCTGAATTATGGCATAGAAAATTAACAAAGTGTTTGATATATGTGTGTGTCAACAAGGACTTTGATAGCTTAGACTAATTGTGAGAATGTGACAGAGACAGGATGGAATGAAGAAAGAAAACAAGGACAGAACTATGGGTGCAAATGTCTGAACTGAAGAGACATCTTAGTGCCAAGAGAGAAGGGCTGCTGCCTTGAGAATTAGAAAGAGTGGGACCTTCAGCTTAGTGTTTGTGGATTATGACGTCAACACCGTGGTGTTTGAAGAGGATGAGAACACTTCCCAGGTTTCAGGGAGGGCTTGATTCCTCTCCAGGGCTCAGGGAGAAAGTGGACACCAAAAAGATATTTGGAGAGTGTAAGGCCACTGATCCATCCAGGTATTAACACAAAGCCTGCAGCCAAAGATTACTCTCAAGCCTTGAAATTCCATCTAATGTGTCTTTCTGGGCTTTGGACTTGCTGTCAAAAGGTGACACCACTTTCATTTGAATTTCTTACTTCTGTAATGGGCATGACTACCTTAAGCTTGTTCCACCACAGGAAGGAGGGAGTCAAAGACCAGCCTATATCTCCTCGCTTCTAGGAGACTTAAGGATAGTCACAGAAAAAGCTGACTTCCAACTTCCACACTATATGCAGACCACTGACCACTCTTCTAAATCCCTTGGTTACTGCCATGGGTGGACAATTCACTCATAACTCCAGTCTCAGGTAACCAACTGTCACAGCTTGAAACCTAGTGTAAGGAATGGGCTTCATTGCCCAGGGTTTGCCTCTTCCTTTTCCAGGTTTGTTCAGGGATGAGTTTCCTACAGCCATCATCTTCTACACTTGCACATTTCCATTAATTTGGAACAGATTTAAGGTTTTATATCAAGGTTCATAAACTTCAGCACCATTGGCATTTG
>JAQZBX010050605.1:0-19610 GCA_029593785.1 Cabassous unicinctus | reverse complement strand
TTTTGGTTTTATCTCTATTATTTGTTCTTAATTTCATTTATTTCTGCTCTTACTATTTCTTTCCTTCATCTTCATTGCAATTAGTTTGCTGCTCTTTTTCAAGTACCTCCAGGTGTGTAGTTAGATCTTCAAATTTGGCTCTTTCTTCTTTTTTAATGTAAGCATTGAGGGCTATAAATTCCACTATCAGCAGTGACTTTTAGGTGTCCCATAGGTTTTTTTAAAAATTTGTTTTATTTTTGCAGGAATCCATCCTGCAAAATGTTGCAGGGATCTGTCCAGCAGAGCTCACGACAGTGCAAAGAATTACTCTGAACCCTGAGGTTGAGAGAGGCAAGGGGAAGAAAAGCTAAAGGAACTGTTCTCCTTTGCTTATTCCCATCATGGTTTTATCCTCTTTTTACAAATCGCAAGATCAGTGTGTATGTGAAAGAGCTCAGAAATTTCTGGGCTGCTCAGGAGATAATGGAGAGCAGAAAGCCTTACCTAAGTAGCAGAGCAAAGTAAGAGTGTTTCTACTGTTCTCAGCAGAAACTGATAGCAGCATTTTTTCCCCATGCAGCAGTTTTCTGCTTCTGCAGTAAAGCCCTAAACTGTTTAAAGATACCTGGATCCTGATTGGAGCTGGGCTTGGGAAACAAAGTAGCTGTGAGAGCAGGAGACCTCCATCAGAAAGGGTCAGGGTCTGTGCACTAACTCTGTTGGTCCCCAAGTTCTGTCTTGATGGCCCCTTGGTGCCTGTGCCTGTCTTAGGTTGTTCCTTCCCTGAGAAATCTTACCCATCTCTGGCTAACCAGCCATCCTCCGGGGCCAAGTAGGGTGATGTGAGTTGTGCAAGTGAGGGAGGGTCAAAATCTCCTGAAAGAGTTAGTTCTTTCTTTTTGACAGCCCCAGTGGCCTCCATGCTCAGCATCTGCCTTGAGACACCCTCACCTGCTGGTAGGGCCCCAGCTTTGGTCACAAATCTTGGGGAGCCCAGGGTTCTTCCCCAGGGCACATGGCATTGAGCAAGAGACAGACAGTTCGGCACCAGCTCCCACTATTTCATTTATTTTTTAAAAGATACTTAGAGTACATAAATGTTATGCAAGAAATATATGAATTCCCAGATGCCCCACTCCTCACACCTCTCACTTAAACATCCTTCATTAGTGTGGCACATTCATTGCAATTGATAAACACTTCCTGGGGCTATGCCATTAAGCATGGACCATAGTTCACATTGTAGCCTACACTCTCTCCCATACAGTTCTGCATATTATGTGATGGTATAAAATGACCTAAATCTGTCAGTGCAACGTCACTCAAGACAATTCTCAAGTACCAAAAAATCCCTCATATTCCAACTGCTTTTCCCTCTTTCTGCCCCCAGAACTTCCAGTCACATCTGGCTCCACATCAGTTGTAATTTCTTTCATTGCTAGAAACAAAAGATATCTATAGTCTAATACCAGTATTTCTACTGTAGTCCATAATTCTTCTGCCATCCCCAAGGATTATGGGATGTTGACATCCACTCCACTTCCAATTGAGAGGGGTCTTATATCCCATGGGAAAGATGGATTGCATTATCCTGCCTATAGCTGAATACTCTTTCCATTCCCTGGGACAGCCATAGTCCATCATCATATCCCTGCCAGTTGTCCTGGGTGAGTACAATGAGCTGTAGAGTAGATGTTGCAACTCTGCTGAGGTTCTGTGCCCACCTGGCACATGGACAGCCCAAAGACTTGAGTTCCAGGACATTCACCTACAAACTCCAGCACCAAGTATAGGTTTAAATAGAAGGGAAACATGAGCCATATGCAGGGAATACATAATGAGTCCATCTCTCAGGAGCACAAACTCCAAAGTAGGGCCCACTGGCAAGGCACCAAATTCCAAAGCTGTCCTGACCATAGAACCTTGGTGTCTCCAGAGCCCTCAAGAGCCCCACTATTTAGGGTAGTAACCACTTTGGCAGTCTCTGAAATTCTGCTGAGATGTTTGTAAGCTTTACCTCTAAGTAAACCTCCTGAATCACTTTGAAGTCTCTTAGCCATATAAATTCATTTGTCTTTACTTTTTCCCGCATTTATTCAAAATGCTTTTTCCAGTTGCATTGCAAGTGGTGCTTGATCACAATCCTTCCATGCCAGGGAAGCTCATCCCCAGGAGACATGTCCACAATGTGGGCAAGGTAATGCATTCATATGCTGAGTTTGCTTAGAGAGAGACCATATTTGACCAAAAAGGAGGCTCTCAGAAGGCAACCTTTAGCACCCCATAACAAAAGGCTGAGTTTCAATTTCAAGAGCAAAGGCTTATAAGCCTAGTTGTCAATATCAAGGACCCATCAGTGGATCATCCTCTGCCAGTCACTTCCCCTGCACTGGGGGGACTGTTGCTGCTCCCTTAGAGAATGTGGCAGTTCTCTCCAGGATGGGAATTCAGTATTCTCTCAGTTATTGTGTGAGTCTCCACCCACTGTGACAATTGAACATTTTTATATTTGAATATTTTTATATACCTCATACATATGCTCAGATGAACATCCTCCCATGCATCCCCCATCACTGACACCCCACATTAATGATCTTTCCCTGCCCCAGTTGTAACCCTTCTGTGATCCAAAGTTTCTTCAAAAATGAAGCCATTACAATAGCCAAATACAATTAACAGGGAAATGAAACAATATTGATAAGTTAAAATATAAGAAATAAAATACATAAATATTTTTAAAAAGTAAAAATAAAATTAAATTAAAAGATTAGGATATTACAAAACAGTGAAATATATTTTAAAAATTTTTTATGTATTTTTCCTTTCATCACTGCACTATCTGGTGTTCTGTCTGTACCATGTCACCTTCCTCCACTCATTCCTTACTGTCTCACTATTTTTCATTTTGTTTTCAAAGAAATTTTAGGTCATAGCAAAGTTCCACAAGCATACAGGAGACTCTCATATACTCAATATCCTCCCCCTCACCCCCCATATTAATAACTTTTTATATGTGGATGGTAGCACTGTTATAACTAATAAACAAATAGTGAAATGTAGCTACTAAACATGGTCAATGGTTTATATTTGGTTTACATTTTAGACTGTAAATTTTGATGATATTTACCATGTCCTGTTTCCATCACTGTAAGATCATGTAGAACACTTCCACTGCCCACTAAATACCCCCTGTTTGATATATTCTATTTCTCCCTCCCCCTCCTCTTGGGGCCTACAGCAAACCCCTGGCTTCAGTCCTTGGATGACAAGATTCATAGTTACATGCAACAACACTGAGATCTTGACACACTGTTTTGTCCTCCCCTATTAGGAACAGCCCATGCTTTCAAGAGACTCCTGCCTCTCTATTTGTGAACAAATCAGTCATACTGAGAATGGGAGACCAACTTCTTCCCAATCACTATGTGGGTCTCCACCCACTGATGCAATACATTATGACAAAATGATCACTCACACACTGGCTAGTAGCCTGCTCCATGTGCTTCCTGTCCCATAGGTTCTGATAGGTTATGTTCTCATTTTTTTCATCTCAAGATATTTGGTGAATTCACTTGCAATTTTTTCTTTGACCCACTGATTATTTAATAGTGTGTTCTTTTATCTTCATATATTTATGAATTTTCCTTTTTCCATCCATTATTGATTTCCAGCTTTATTCCATTACAACCAGAGAAAGTTTATTTGTATAATTTAAATCTTTTTAAATTTATTGAAACTTGCCTCATGACCAAACTTATGGTCCACCTTGGAGAAGGATCCATGAACACATGAAAAGACTATATATTCTGCTGTTTTGGGATCCAATGATCTATAGATATCTATTAGATAAAGTTCACTTATATTTTTCAAGATCTCAGTTTCTTTATTTGTCCTCTATCCAGATATTCTCTTCAGTAGTGAGAGTGTGGTATTGAAGTCTCTGAATATTATTGTAGAGACCTCTATTTCTCTCCTCAACTTTGACAATGTGTGCCTTATGTATTTTCTGGCACTTAGTTTAGTTGCATAAATATTTAGTATAATTTTTCTTCTTGACTAATTGCCCCTCTTATTAGTATATAATTACCTTCTTCATTCTTTTATAAGAGTTTCACATTTAAAATCTATTTTTTCCAATATTTCTATCATTACTTCAGCTCTTTTTTGGTTACTATTTGCACAGAATATTTTTTCCAACCTTTCACTTTTAACCTGCTTGTGTCCTTACATTTGATGTCAGTCTCTCATGGACAACATAAAGGTAGTTCATATTATTTTATTCAACCTATTTGTCTATGTCTTTTGTTCAGGCTATTAACAGTCAATGTTATAATTGTAAAGGCATTACACACTTCATCCATTTTTTCCTTTGGTTTTCTGTTCACATATTTTATTATCATCTGTGTTTTGACTCTTCAATTTACCCTTCCTAATAATCTTCATTTCTATATTCTTCTCTAATTCTCTCACCCTTATTTTTTCTTTTATACTGTAGCACTCCCTTTAATTTCTCTTGTAAATCTCATCTTTTGAAAACCTAATCTCTCAGTTTTTGTTTTTCAGTGAACACTTTGAACTCACCCTCATTAATGAAGTACAGCTTTGCTGGATACAGAATTTTTAATTCTTGACTGGCAGTTTTTTCTCTTTCAGTCCTTTAAACACATCATACCATTTTCTCCTCTCCTCCATGGTTTCTGATGAGAGGTTAACACTTAATCTATCAAGTTTCCCTTGCATGTGATGTTTTGCTTTTCTATTGCAGCTTTCAGAATCCTCTTTATCCCTAATAGTTGTCATTCTGAATAGTAAGTGTCTCAGGGTAGGTCTATTCAGATATATTCTCTTTGTGGTGCATTGTCTTTCTTGGATATTGATATTTATGTCTTTCATAAGGATTGTAAGTTTTCAGTCATTATTTCCTCAAATATTCTTTCTGCCCCTTTTCCATTCTCTCCTCTTCTGGGACACTGATAGTGCATATGTGTGTGTTTTATGTTGTCATTCAATTCTGAGGCTTTGTTTCATTTTTTCCATTCTCTTCTCCTTCTATTCTCCCATATTTTCCAGTTCAGATATTCTGTCTTTGAAATCACTAATTCTGTCTTTGAGAATTTCAAATCTGCTCTTATGTGCCTCTAATGTATTTTTAATCTCATCCAACATGACTTTCATTCCCATAACATCTCTTGCTTTCTTTTCATGCTATCAAGTTGTTCTTTATGCTCATGCAGTGCCTCGTTAATATCCTTTATCTCATTAATCATATTTTCTATTAATTCTTTGAATTGCTTTAGGAGATTTATGTGATTATTGTTGATTAATTGTCTTAAATTCTTTTTGTCTTACAAATATTTGTTTTTTGTTTGTTTGTTTGCATGGACCATCGCTTCCTGCATTCTAATGTGGCTTATATGTTTTTTGCTGATATCTAGGTATCTGAATATGTTGGTGAATTTACTCTCATGGCCAATTCCTCTCTCTTGCCTTCTGTTTCTTTTTTCCACAGCTCTTCTTTGAAATTTTGTTTGACTTATTCTAAGACTTTCAAATTGCTCAGCTTAAGTTATCAAAATCATACCAGAATCTCACTAATGGGAAACAGATTTTCTCCCTGGTGTCAGAGTTAAGAGTACCTACAGCAGTTGCTGGCCATGCAATTTGCAGAATGGCCAGCAGATGGTGCTCATTGGCACACCTTTCCATGGAGATGCGTCCCTCTCTGTTTTCTGTTTTGGTCTAGCCAGACTTGAGATTCAAAGCAGTCTCCCATAACCATATTCACTGAAGAAAAGCCCCCACAACTTCCCTTCCCTTTTCCTTTATAACAGCTTTCAGGGAGGAAGACATCTGTTCCCCTCTCAGTCAGCTTCAGTGAGCCAAGGTTTTACCCTAGTTTAACATCTTGGGAGTAGTGGAGGGGACCCTTCCTGGCTGCCAAGGAGGTTTGGTAACTCATGCTTGTTGTTTTGGGTTCTTTGTCTTTCTGTCCCTCACTCTCCTGGGAGTTGCGAAACACTCACCTGGTCTGATAAACCCCAAACAGACCCCTCAGCCAGATTTTGGCTATTTCTTTGCTGTTTCTGTGAGTGTTGAGCCCTGCCTATCTAACCTGCTGTCATCTTCCCACAATTCCTTACAAAATTTAAATAACCCAAATTAAATTGGGCAAACAATTAAAAAGGGATATCAAAAAAAGAACTGATCAATAAGAACGCCAAAAAAATTCTCAACATCATTGTTCATTAAGGAAATACAAATCAAATGCACCAGAAGTTATCACTTCACACTTTCTGGTTTTAATAAAAAAGAATGTCAAGTGTCAGTGAGAAGGTGGAGAAATTGGATCCTCATTCAAAGATAATAGGGACAAAGAAACTTTTAAAAATAGTTTTGCATTAACTCAATATTTTAAACATAGAATTAAGATATGATCCAGCAATTCATTTCTGGGTATATACCAAAAACAAAAAAGACATAAGCCCACCCAGTAAAAGATACATGAATATTCACAGTAATTTTCTTAATAAACAAAAAATGGGAAAAAGTCCTATGTTCCTTGAGTTATGAATGGTGAATACACTTTGAAATATCTATACATTGGAATATTATTTGGCAACAAAAATAAAATAAAATCCTAACAAATACAACAGCATGTTGAACCTTGAAACATTATGCTAAACGAAAAAAAAAAAAAAAACAGTTTCAAAATTTTGCAGCATTCAATTATCTTGAACTATCTAGAATAGGCAAGGGATAGAAATTAGATTACTGGTGGTTAAGGACTGCTGTGGAGGGGTTTTATTATGGGGAGGTGGGGAGAGACTGTTAACAGTTTTGAGTTTCCTTTTGGAATAAGCAGGAAGTTCTAAACTTAGATACTGATGATGGTGGCAGAAATCTGCAGATAAATAAACATTGTCATACAGTACATTTTAAAAGGATGAATTTTAATGTATGGAAATGATATCTTAACAAAAATCATAAGAAAATGGTAGGGTAAAACAGAGGAAACTATTGAAGGACACAGAAAACATACAGAATAAAACAAGCAAGAATATTTGAAATTATTGCAATAATTTTTTTGCAAATTGCCAGTTTTCCCTGTTCTTTATAACACTTTCCTTGACACTTCCATTTGTCCACACACAAATAAGCATCATTTGTTGGGGAAAATTTTATTAGTAGAAAAATGCAAGACCTTATAATGAAGGTATCTTAACTTTTAATGGTATTTACTGTGTATGCTGATTACAGTTTTCTGTTAATATTTTCATGCTGCAGAAGAATAATAGGAGGTGCTTCAGAGGATCTCCCTAAGATATACAAACATTTGACTCCATTGCATACCAATACTTCCATTTTTTTTTTGATAAATGGAATCTATCATTAAAAACAGCATATGCTAAAACTTTACTTTGGTTCAGAAGTATGGCACACAGACTGAGAAAATGGCAATCCTAATTTATACTTCAATTGTACTCTCCATACTCTATAAACACATATATATTTTAAGCCATGTACATTGACTTTTCATTGATTAGTGGAAAAATAAACATTGTAAAATACATAAAATATGGCAAAATATATCTTAAAGATACGTAATATGATTGAAGATATTAAGGAAATATTAGAAAAAAGTCTAACAAAAATATTGAGGAAAATAATAATTACTTTTAAATATAATGTAAAAATCAACAATTTCACAATTGTAAAATCTCCAGATTCTTATATACCTCAACTTAACATCAATTCCATTTGAACTTCCTAAAGGGAAAAATGATAAGTCCTGTAAATGAACTCATGATGTTCCATAGAAAACACCATGCTTTTCAAATAAAAATTAACCCAATACCTTTAGATTAATAAAAATAAATTGAGGTCTTTATATGCCTGACTGCCCAATGTAATTTTTCAAAAGGTTTGTGCCATTTATCTTGTTAGTCTAATAAGAGTCTAATAAGTCACTTTTTATCCACTGCTGCAATACAATTTAAGAATTTTCTCTTCCTGGGATCCTTGAAATATCCTTCTAAAGATGTTCTTAATATTACTTGTGTTACTCTCCAATCAATATTTTTAAAATTTTTGTGAGTTGAAGTTTTATAATGAAATAATAATTATCTCTTAAAAAGAAAACATATGTGAAATTATTATTTTCGGCTTTGAAGATCAGGCAATGCTGGACTGTGACCACTGAAAAGAACAAATAAACTCAGCCATTATTATCACTTCTGTATGCATAAGCTTTCTGAACTTCAGCCTAGGAAACAGGAGCCCACAAAAGCATGAAATTGTCAATGATCTGTAGAGACAAAGATCAGAATTTGGTGCCATTGACATGACTGGAATTTGGGGGACAGGGTCCTGTATAAATAAAAGTGGTAGAACAAAGATCTTCAGAAACATGCCCAGGATATCCATTCAGACAGAAATATAAGTTGCACATGAAATTCTCTACAGAGCCAGACAAGTAACAATTGCATGTGAAAGGAAAACCAATTTGGAGAATCTCAGTGCGTGCTCAAAAATTTAAAAGAAAATGAAAAAAAAAATGTAGCTCTAAGAAATTGCAATAGACAAATTAAAACCAAAGAATGGATATTTTAGAATTGATAATTTAATCTGAAAAGTAAAAAATCCCTTTGACCTTTAAGACAGTAATATAAATATTCACATGAAAACCAAAAGTAAAAAGGGGGAAAATGAGAAAATGAGAAGAATCTTAATAAACTGTAAATCAATTTAGTTATCTAAATTATATAAATTTTCTTACCTAGAATGGACAATTGTTGAAAAATGTTCAGAAGAAATAATGGCATGAAGTTTCCAAATTTTATAAAAATATAAATTCAAAATACAGGAAGCTCAAAGTATCTCAAACAATATAAGCACCAAGGAAACTACTCAAGGGCACAACATAAAAAAATGATTAAGTACAATATTCAGAAAAATAGCACATTAAAAACAGGATCACAAAAATTTTGAAATTTACTCAGTTCTTATGAGAAACAATGACCAAAAGAAGACAATGGAAAGAAATGTTAAAAGTACCTCAAAACAAAACAAAAAATGTTGACCTAGAATTATTCATTGAGAGCCGATATCCTTAATATCAGAGTTGATTTAAAACTTTTGTTCAGACTAAAAAATTCTAAGAAAATCTATGTCTAGCTGCCCTTCACTACAGTAAATGTTGAACCTCTTAAAACAGAGTGGAAATGATATAAAATGCAATGTCAGATCTATTAAAACATGAATACTATGGTAATGGTAATTATTTGGAAAAATATTAAGAACATTTATATTCCTTTTTTCATTCTTTTAAAATATTTAATTTAAGGCAAATTAATATCATAGTGTTGTATTTATAGCAAAAAAATGTAAAAATTCTTGACAACAATATCAAAAGGACATGTAATAAAAACATAATATAATATTTTTCATTAAATATAAACTGGCTTAATATTACTTGAGGGTAGACAGTGCTAAGTTAGATAAGTTTATTGTATAACAGAACAAACAATTGAAATGAAATAAATAGGTATAAATAAAAAGCCAGTTGTGGGAAAAAAAATGAGATATTAAAAGTTTTCAATTAGGGAAATGACAATACCATGAAGGTATTATCATTGTACTAACAAATATTTGCTTGCTCATTTGTATAAAAATGATAGAAATTACATAAATGATCTAATTAGTTTATGAAGTATGTTCACATTTCTCATTGGATTTAGGGAATCTATAAAACAAAAGAAATTGTACAACCTGGGAATGAAAGTCTATGCATCCTTATTTATTATGAATTAATCTTTCCAGATTATGTGTCTTACTACTGGAATACAAAGCATGGACTGTGTTTAGATTCAGAATTGAGTGGTTGGAATAATTCAATTTTTATCAGTCTTCTGGATAGTTATGGGTTGGAGATTACTGTATTAGTCAATGTTTGTTGGACTTATTTGAATGACAAATTTTCAAGGCATTCAATGAGCACTTATTTCTCACTGGTAGGTTCATGTGTCAGTCCAGCTCTGCTTCAGATTGAGTTGTGTTTGCATATGCTCCTCTTGTCTCATATGGGATGATGGTTGGAAGTGCAGAAGCTCCTAGAGTATGTTTTCTTCCATAAGGAAGTTACCTAAGAGGAGGATATTTTCTTCCATGTTTGAAAGCTACCTAAGAGGCAAGTGAAAAACACACCTTTCCAGTCTTCCAACTCCAGCTCAGTTTGTCAGTCTGTAAAACAAGTTCAGAACAAATTTTAGTTATAGGAAGGAAGAAATACTGATAAGCCAGTTTTGGCCTGAATTTTGATTTTTAGTTATGATTCCTGTCTCTCATGCCTGTGGTTTCTGGTGGAAATAATTGAAATGCCCATTGAAAAATGATTTCAAAATAAAATATGGTACATAAACAAGATAGAATATGATTCTGCCACAAGAAAGAATGAAATTCTGATACATGTTGCAACATGGACGTAACTTGAAAACATTCTAAAGAAATAAGTGACACACATTCAGAGCAAATATTGTGTGCTTTCACGTGGATGTCTACAAAGAGCAAAATCTATGAAACAGAAAGTTAAAGGTCACCAAGAGATGGGGATGGGAAAAATGGGAGAGTATGGGAAGAAAAATACCAAAGAATTTTTTTTTTTTGCTGAATAATGTAAAATTGCTCGAGGCTTTTTTCTCACAAAGCAAGGATAAATTTTATTTCGATCATTTATTAAAGTAATTGTTGAGCAGCAAGATGGCATTGGTTTAAAAGGGCACTCAACATCTCTACAACATCTCACAAAAAAGAGCTTAATGTGGGCAAGATGCTGCCTGAGTGTGCTGTATTGGGAACCCACAGGGCAGGAGGCTTCAGGGCATCAATCTGGAGGGAGCTGAACAAAGAGATAAATTGCTCAAGGTAAAACCATGAGTTTCTCACCCCATGGCTGGAAACTGTGGATGGCTAAACCCCACCATCAAAGAAAATATACACTGTGAGCCCCTACTTCTGCTGGCCACCCAGTGGGAACAGGTGTTCTCTGAGAGTGGGTGGGTTCCAGTGAAGGTTCGAGAGGGGATTCCTTTCTGTGGGTTTAGTTGCCTGGACCCCTTTTGAGCTTTGGGTTTCATACCAGCCAGCTCCAGGTGGCACCAGAAAGAGGGGAGAGGCAAATCTGCTGAAGAGCCTGAAGAGCCTGATTTACCTAACTGCTCTGGTATAGAGAATCTTGGCCTGGGACAGGGTGGAGGCCGGCAATTGACTAGTCCAGTGCTGAAAACTATCAAAATTTCAACTCTCCTAAGGCAGGTGGGTAGTAGGAAGTGCTTAACCAGTTTCCAAGAGCCTATTTAGGGTCCTCAGGGAGGAAGGGGTCGTCTGGAATAGAGTGAGAGTCATTTTCCTGCAGTGGGTTCAGTCACCGGGTCCTATTTGAATGTCAGAAGGAAACTCAAACTGACCAGGAGAGGCGAGGAGCGATCTGCTCACACAGACTATTGCATCCTGCCACCCTGGGAGAGAAAGCAATAAGAATAGAAAAGGGACAGAGACAGACAAGCTCTTAATCAGCAAGAATCTACCCAACAGTAAAGAGTCAAACCTGCCTGAGGGAAAGTGACTGGATAGCTTTTGAAAGAGCTAACAGACCCAACAATAAAGTTTAGCTCAGTGGAGGAGTTTCTACCTTGACTATATGAGGTCCTTTATTCAATTCCCAGCTCCTCTTAAAGCAGTTATCCACTGGGATATCAAACATCAGCTGATATTTTAGTACAGGGAAAACATAGACATTAATTTTGTATTAGCATCTCATGGGTCTCTTAATTTTTCTAAAAAAAGAAATGTTACTTAATGTAAAATTTAACTCATTTGCTTGCTAAAACCAACTTCAAAACATACAGAGGGCAGGCTGCAGGGTAATTGAGGAACACCAGCAGCTGGAGAAGTTCCTCAGGTTCCTAATGAGGGAGGGCTGTTTTTCCTTTGTTTGTGCTTGATTGCTTGCTTGTGTCTTTTTTTGTGTAAGCTTATTCTCTTTTCTTAACTTTCCTTCCCCTCTCCCCCTTTTCTTTTTGTTTCTTTTTTAAAAATTAGTTGCTGCTGGCTTGTTTCTTGTTTCCTGTGTTCTGTCCTCCTTGTTTTGCCTTCTTCTGTGTATACCGATTTCATCTACCAATGCTCTCTCTTTTCCCTCCTTCATCTATCTTCCACTTTCTGTTGTTGTTCTTACATTCCACCTCTCTCTGTTTAGTCCTAAATTAATCTAGTTTTTATTTCTCTCTCACCTATCCTGCTTTCTTTCTTTTATTAACTTTTTTCTTTTTGGTTTACTTTTCTCTTTCCCTCTCTCCTCATCATTCTGGCCTTTTAATTCATTCTATATATTTTTCTCTATTTGGTTTCCCATTTCATTGTTGGTACTACACTTTTTTTTTTCTATTACTCTACACTGCTTACATGAGTTAAATATTCATTTTTCAAGGTCTTATACAGTTCCTCTTCTAACTTTTACTATAATTGTTACTATTATTCTTTTTCTTTTCTTACCTCTTTTGGTTTCTCTGATGCTAAACTTATTGCTTAAAGGTAATATAGACAACAACAAGAAAATAGAATATGTGGAACAAAGTGTCAAAGAGAAAACTTAACACCCAAACAGAAAACAGCAATTAAATAAAACCCTAGAATATAGAAAGAAGCTAATCAAATGAATAAATCCATCAAGATAAAAGATGACCAGACAGCAACCAAAAATTATGAACCATACTAAGAAACAAGAAGACATGGCCTAGCCCAATGAACAAACTAAAAACCAGGAAAAGATGCAAAACATCAAACCACTAAACAAAGTGTTCCAAACGAATATTGTGGACCAACTTAATGAAGTGAAGGAAGAGATTAAGTATATTAAGAAGACATTGGGAGGACATAGTGAAGAAATTGCAAACAAGCATAAAAAGATAACGATGTGATGGTGATGAATGGCACAATCCAAGAAATCAAAAAGACAGTGGAAGCACATAACAGCAGATTTGAATAGGCAGAGGAAAGAATTAGCAATGTGGAAGACAGTACATCTGAAATCAGACAGAAGAACAAATAGATAAAAAGATAGAAAAAATAGAGCAGGAACATAAGGATTTGAAAAACAACACAAAACACACAAACATACACATTTTAGTAATCCCAGAGGGAGAAGAGATGGGAAAGGGGAAAGAAGGATTGTTGGAGGAAATAATGGCTGAAAACTTCCCAGCCCTATTGAGGAAAATGGATGTACATGTCCAAGAATTGCAGCCCACCCCAAACAGTATAAGTCCCAACAGGCATACTCTATGACATATGCTTGTCAAATAACCAATGCTCAAGACAATTAGAAAACACTGAAAACAGCAGAGAAAAGAGAACCATCACATACAAGGGAAGCTCAATAAGATTAAGTGCTGATTTCTCATCTGAAACCATGGAAGCAAGAAGGGAGTGGTATGACATAATTAAGGTATTAAAACAAAGAAACTTCCAGTTAAGAATTCTTTATCCATCAAAGTTGGCATTCAAAAATGATGGAGAGTTCAAAATATTCATATATAATCAGAAATTAAGAGAGTATGCCAAAAAGAAACCTGCCATTCAAGAGATTCTAAAAGGATTTCTGCAAGTTGAAAGGAAATAACAAGAGAGAGAGTTGGAAGAGACTGTAAGAACTAAAAACTCTCCTCCACAATGGTTGGACCATTCTACATTCCCACCACCAGTGTATGAGGATTCCCATTCCTCCACATCCTCCTCAACAATTGTAGTACTCTTTTTTAAATGGCCACCAGTCTAATGAGTGTAAGATGGTATCTTGTAGTTTTGATTTGCATTTTCCTAAAAGATAGTGATGTTGAGCAACTTTTTATCTGCTTTTTAGTCATTTATATTCCTTCTTTGAAGAAGTGTCTGTTCAATTTGCTTGCTCATTTTTTTAAATGGGTTGTCTGTCTTATTTTCAAGATATAGGATTTCTTTATATATGTTGGATATTAGGCTTATATCAGATATATGGTTGCCAAGTATTTTCTCCCATTGGGTAGACTGTCCTTTTCACTTTACTGACAAACTCCATTGAGGTGCAAAAGGTTTTAATTTTGAAGAGGTGTCATTTATCTATTTTTCCTTTCACTGCTCATGCTTCTGGTGTGAAGTTCATGAGGCTATTTCCTATTGCAAGGTCCTTTAGATGCTTCCTTATATTATCTTCCAAGTTCTTTATCATCTTGCCTCTTATATTTAGATCTTTGATCCATCTTAAGTTGATTTTTGTATAAGATGTGAGATGGTGTTCCACTCTCATTCTTTTGGATATGGATATCCAGTTCTACAAGCAGTATTTGTTGAAGAGGCCATTCTCTGCCAGTTGAGTGGGCTTGTTGACTTTGTCAAATATCAGATAACTGTATATGCAAGGATTTATATCAGAGGTCTCAATTTAGTTCCATTGGTCAATATGTCTATCTTGTGCCAATACCATGCCATATTGACCACTGTAGCTTTATAGTATGCTTTAAAGTCAGGTAGTGTGATTGCTCTGATTCCATTTTCTTTTTCAATATGTCTTTGGCTATTCAGGGTATCTTGCCCTTCCAAATAAATTTCATACTTAGTTTTTGCAATTCATCAAAAAATGCTGTGTTGATTTTTATAGGGATTGCATTAAATCTGTAGATTAGTTTGGGTAGGATAATCATCCTAATGACCTTTAGTCTTCCTTTCCATAAACAGGGAATAGTCTTCCATTTATTTAATTCTTGATTTCCTTTAACAGTGCTGTGTAGTTTTCTGTGTCTAAGTCATTTACATCTTTAGTTAACTTTATTTCTAGGGATATGATTTTTCTTTTAGTTTCTATTTTAAATGGTAATTTATTCTGTATTTCCTTCTCAGATTGCTTGTTATCAGTGTACAGAAATGGTACTGAATTTTGCACATTGATCTTGTAGCTTGTGACTTCACTGAACTCATTTATAAGCTCTAGAAGCTTTGTTGTAGATTTCTGAGGGCTTTCTATGTATAGGATCATGTCGTCTGCAAATAGTGAAATTTTTACTTCTTCCTTTCCAATTTGGATGCCTTTATATCTTTTCTTTTCTTATATATTTTTTAAAAAGATACTTAGATTACATAAATGTTGCACCAAAAAACATATAGGGATTCCAATATGCCCCACCTCCCACACCTCCCACCACCTCCCACATAAACATCCTTCATTAGTGTGGCATATTAATTGCAATTGATAAACACATCTTGGGGCTTTGCCATTAAGCATGGACCATAGTTCACATTGTAGACCACATGCTCTCCCACACAGTTCTGTATGTTATATGATGATATAAAATGGTCTTTATCTGTCATTGCAATGTCATGCAGGACAATTCCCAAGTGCTGAAAAACCCCTTGTATTACAACTGCTTTTCCCTCTCCCAGCCCCCAGATCCTCCAGTGGCCACTGACTCCATATCAGTGTCGTAATTTCTACCATTGCTTGAATCACAACGTCTATAGTAGAATACAAGTAAGTCCACTCCAGTCCATAGCCCTTCTTGCCTCAGTGTTCAAGCAAGTACTTCTAAGAAAATGTTAAAAGGAGCAGTGATAGTGGGCATTCTTCCCTTAGTAGGAAAGCTTTTAGGATTTCACCATTGTGTATGATGTTAGCTGTGGGTTTTTCATATATGCCCTTTATCATGTTCAGAAAGTTTCCTTATATTCCTTTCTTTTGCAGTGTTTTTATCAGGAAAGGGTGCTGTATTTTGTTGAAGCCTTTTCTGCATCTATAGAGATGATCATGTGATTTTCTCTTGATCTGTTTATGTGGTGCATTACATTGATTGATTTTCTTATGTTGAAGCATCCTTGCATGTCCGGCATGAAACCCTCTTGGTCACAGTGTATCATTCATTTCATGAGTTACTGAATATGATTAGTAAGTATTTTTTTGAAGATTTTAGCATCTAGGTTCATCAGAGAGATGGTCTTTAGTTTTCTTTTCTTATGGCATCTTTGCTTGGCTTGGGTATTGGGCTACTGTTGGCACCATAGAATGAATTAGGCATTGTTCTTTCTACTTCTATTTTTTGGAAAAGATTAAGCAGGATTGGTTTTAGTTCTTACCAGAATGGTAAAATTCACCTGGGAAGCCATCTGGTTCTGGGCCCTTCTTATTTGGAGGTTTTTGATGACTCATTCTATCTCTTTACTTTGATTGGTCTGTTGAGTTCATCAATTTCTTCTTTCATCAATGTTATCTGATTGTGTGTTTCTAGGAATTTGTCTATTCCCTCTAAATTATCCTTCTTGTTGGCAAATCATTTTCCAAAGTATCCACTTATGAAACTCTTTATTTCTGTGGGGTCATTGGTGATATCCCCTTCCTCATTTCTAAATTTGTGTATTTGCATCTTCTTTCTTTTTTCTTTGTTAGTCTAGCTAAGGGTTTGTTAATTTTATTTATCTTCTCAAAGAACCAGTTTTTGGTTTTGTTTATTTTTTCTAGTGCTTTTTAAGTTTCTATTTCATTTAGATCTGCTCTAATCATTATTTCTTTCATTCTACTTCATTTCAGATTGGTTTGTTTTTCTATTTCTAATTCCTCCAGGTGTGCAATTACATTTCCAATTTTAGCTCTTACTTCTTTGTTAATATATGCATTTATGCCTATGAATTTCCCTCTAGGTACAGCTTTTGCTGCATCTCATAGGTTTTGATATGTTGTGTTGTCATTTTCATTCATTTCAAGGTAGTTACTGATTTCTTTTGAAATTTCCTCTGTGACCAACTGTTTGTCTAAATGTGGTTGTTTAACATCCAAATCTTTGTGCCTAATCTGGTTCTGTAGCCCTTACTGATTTTCAGCTTCATTTCATTGTGTTAAGAGAAATTACTCTGCATAATTTCAATCTTTCAAGTTCACTGAAAGTTTTTTTGTGATCTACCATGTGGTCTATCTTGGAGAATGATCCATGTGCACTCGACAAGAATATATGCCCCAATGTATTTGAATGTAGTGTTCTGTTTATGTCTATTAGGGCCAGATCCTCTACTGTATTATTCAGAGTATTTGTTTCTTTATTGATTCCCTGTCAAGATATTCTGTCTAATGGTGAAAATGCTGTATTAAAGTCCCCCACTCTAATTGTAGAGGCATCTATTTCTCCAATTGATTTCTCCACTCTTTGCCTCATGTATTTTGAGGTGCCCAGTTTAAGTGCATAAATGTTTGCATTTTTTCTTTCTTCTTGAAAGATTACCCCTTTTACTAATATATATTGTACATCTTTGTCTCTTACAATAGTTTTGCATTGAAAGTCTGTTTTGTCCAATATTATTATAGCTACTCCTGCTATACTAATAGCTTGTAAAATTATTGTTTGCTTGTAAAAATTTTTTCAACCATTCACTTTCAGCCTCCTTTAATCCCTGGGTCTAGGGGGAGGGGTTTGTAGACAGCATAATGATGCATCATATTTCCTTTTCCATTCTGCAAATCTGTTTCTCTTGACTGGTGAGTTTAATCCATTAACATTCTGTGTTATTATTGTTAAGGAATTATTTACATTAGCCATATTTTATTTTGGGTTTATGTATGTCATATGCTGTTTTTATTTTCTTTTTGTATTTTTATTTGTTCTTACACTCTCTTCGAACTATCTCAGTCCAGTTTTTTCCTTTCACCCTGCAAAACTCCTTTTTGTATTTCTTGAAGGGTATGTTTCTTATTGGCATACTCTCTTAATTTTTGTTTATCTGTGAATATTTTGAACACTCCATCATTTTTGAATGCCAGCATTCCTGGATAGAGAATTCTTGGCTGGAAGTTTTTTCCTTAACTATGTCATACCACTGCCTTCTTGCCTCCATGGTTTCAGATGAGAAATCAGCACTTAAACTTATTGAGCTTTCCTTGTATGTGGTGGTTCTCTTCTCTTGCTGCTTTCAGTGTTTTCTCTTTGTCTTTAGCATTGGATATTTGATGAGCATATGTCTTAGAGTAGGCAAGTTGGGATTATACTGTTGAGGTGTGCTGCACTTCCTGCACATGTACATCCATCTCCCTCAATAGGGTTATTAAGTTTTCAACCAATATTTCCTCCAACACTCCTTTTGTCCCTTTGCCCTTCTCTTCTCCCTCTGGGATGCCCATAATGTATGTGTTTGTACATTTTTTGTTTTTGTTCAAATCCGTAAGTCCCTGCTCAATTTTTATTTAATTTTTTATGTATCTGTTTTACTGTCTGTTTGATTTCAGATGTACTGTATTCCATATCACTAATTCTTTCCTCTGCGTGTTCAAATCCATTATGGACTTCTAGTGTATTTTTGATTTCTTGGTTGTCCTAGGGATTATTAATGTTAGAGTAGTAGAGATGCAGTTCATCTTTCCTGTTCTTTGTTAAGTTTTGTAATAAATTTTACCTTTATATGTGACTCAAGCCTCATATGAACCAATGTCATTTCCTGTAGACAATTATTTTAAAGCAATTAAAATTTTTAAAATCCATTATTTGATATAGTTATCTTCTGTTTTATATATATGTTATTATTTCTTTGACTAGACTTACGGTTCCTTCTGTTTTCATTTCTCTTTATACCTGGAAAATTCTTGAAGCACAAAACTTCTGGATATATATTTTTCTTTTATGTGTATGTGTTAATTTCCTGGAAAAGTTTTAATTTTGTTTCTATACTTCAAAGATATTTAAATTAGTATTGAATCATATAATGAAAGTTATTATCTTTCAATATTTGAAACATGACCTTCCATTTTGTTCTGGCTTGCGTCAGTTTTGATAATGTCTGTTAAAATTCTCATGAATTATTTTCAGAATGTGATATGTACTATCCTCTGACTTTCATCATCATTTTCTACTTTTTTTTGTTTTTCAGTTTTTAAATCAAAGAGTTGATATGTGTTTCATTTGATGCTTGATTTGCTATTTGTTTTTTTTTTGTTGTTTTTTTCACCTTCCTAAATATTTTTAACAATCAGAGTCCTGAAGTTTGATTTCTTTCCTTATGTTCAGAAAAGTTATGGTCATTATCTTCTTAGATATTTCTTCTGATGCACTCCCTTTCTAATCTTACATAGTACACTAAATATGTGTATGAAACTGTGTGATATTGTACCACAGTTCTCAAATAGTTCTTCCTACATGTTATATTTTTTCTTTAACATTTTTTTCCTTCTTTTTGTTATTTCTTATTAGGCTTATCATGAAGTTCACAATTATTTCCTCATCTTTATTGAATATATTGAATGCCCTTTTGATAGACTATCTTTGTCTTATGTTGTGTGTGTGCTTTTAAAAAGTTATTTTCCAGCAGTTCATTGGGAATACCTTATACAGTCCATCCTAATGGAGCAATTTCTCATGTATCCATTAATGTTTACCCTCTCAAATAGATCTTCTAACCTCATAATTGTCAATGCTCTTTAGCCAAAGACCAAAGAACACCTGTGGTGGACAATTTTATATTATTACTTATTGCAGTGAGGAAGAGTACATGCCATGTGGAAACATACAGTTTCTAATTAAGAGGGTTTTAGAAGGTCATATTAGATGATTTTGGCTTTGGTTGGGTAACCA
>JAQZBX010050604.1:0-11693 GCA_029593785.1 Cabassous unicinctus | reverse complement strand
GCGGGTGGGCCCAGAGCCTGCATTTCACAAGCTCCAGGTGGTGTGACCACGCTCGGAGCGGCAAGGGTGTCGGTAAGAGGGGGTGCTGCAGGGTGTGCGGAAGGTGAGCGGCACGTCGGGCAGGACTGCGCGGCCGCCGCGTGGAGAACGGGCAGGCGCGGCGCGGGAGGCACTCAGGGGCCGGGCCTGGCCCCGCCGAGTTGGGGTCGTCCCCCTTGGACGCTGCATCCTGTCTGCTTCCCCGCCAACCCCTGCCTCACCCTGGGGTGATCAAACCCCCCGACCTCGCCCACTGCAGGGGCGTCTCGCCACGTCTCCGCGTGGCCTGTACGGTGTCACCCAGCTTTGCAGATCCAGGCGAGTCCGGGCCCAGCGTCCCAGCCCTGTTGCAGGGCTCCCCGGAGCCGTTTATTTTAGGGGCAGGGCTTACTTCAGTAGCTCTGTGAATGGCCCTCGGAGTATCCATTCAAGACCTAAAGACGGCCGTTTGCATCTGCTGATTAACTTGACCGCACTTCATGGAGGAAACCGTGCTAGTGGAGAGGGTGTCTGAGGGCACCTGGGGGCTGCTCGAGAGGGCCCTCAGCTGGGCTGGCGCTGGAGACAAGGCTTCGGCGGAGGCCAGGAGGCTGAGCAGGCCCTGTCCCGCAACACGGCGAGAGCGGGCGGGGCAGGCAGATGCTCCTGGAAGAGGGAACGCCGAGCTCCACGCGCCAAAAGGCTGGAGAGACCCCTTCGGCTGCCGTGCGGCTCGGCTGCCAAGTTCAAGCAGCTGGAGCTCGTGGGCGGCTGGCCTGGAGGGCTGGCCGTGGGGGGCTGGCCATGGGGGGCTGGAGCTCATGGAGGGCTGGCCGTGGGGGGCTGGCTGTGGGGGGCTGGCCTGGAGGGCTGCTGTCTGAAAGACAGAATGGAGGGCGGCCTTTTGAACGTGAGGTCATTGGCACACACAGGATGGTTTTGCTTTCTTTGTCCCTCATCGTGTGGCAGGAGTGAATTTTGAGAGGAAAGTCCCAGATATCTGTAGGAACCTGTATCTGAGAATGTTAGAGCTCTGCCCTGTACTGGAACAAGAGAATTTCCATTATTCATGGTAATTCTTTCATCAGCCGGTCTCAGTCTGAAACTTAACAGTATTAATACAAAGGAACAAGTGAGTCGAATCCACACCCTTAACTCACGTACGTCACAAAGCTGTGGCTAAGATTAGTTGTTTTAAGTGGGTTACTTTAGTTTATAACTAGATGAGCATTTTAAAAATTCCTGTCTTTGGGTTATTCTGTAGATTATGCTTTTACAGTGTATTGTAAGGCTTCTGATGAGGCATATGTATGGCCATGGCAGGCTTAATTCTGGCTAGGCTTTATCTCTGCGCTAAGTAAAATACATGCACATCTGTAATAAAATGTGACACTGCCTTCATTTTGGTGGTATGCCAAAAGTACCTGATATTTTTTCAAGACTTAGTTTTCATTACGGGTGTTATATGATCAGTGGTTTCCCAGGGATGGAGACCTGTTGAGTACAAAGGGGTATGAGGGAATTGGGCGGGGGGGGGGAGTACATGACTGTACTAGTACATACTTAAAAAGGTAAATGTTACTGTACAATGTCAATAAACATGACTTTACAAAAAAATAAAAAATAAATAAAAGGCCAGAGAGAGCTGACAAGGCCTGAGCACACAAAGCCTGGCGTGGCTCTAGCACAGACCACGCGTGGGGACATGGCGAGAAACACAGTAGGGGGACCATCAGAGAACAGAGCAGCAGGAGCCCTGTGTGCGGGCCAGGGCACACTCCCAGCCTCCCACTACTGGCCAGCTGCTGTGGCACCAGCCCTTGCTGAGCCTCTCCTCTCTGCTGGGCACCTGTCCCAGGCCTTGGGGAGACAGCGAGGGAAATGACAGCTTAGAGTAGATCAATCGCGGAGACATACCTGAGCAATGATGCAACTCCTTAATTGAGTTCCTGTGTAATGTGAGTGGACGATCACACTGTGGTATTCTCACACAGAGGAACACCCCAGTAATAAAACAGAATCTGCTATCAAAACAGAACAACACGGATAAATCTCACAGCCACCTCGCTATGAAGTGAAAGAGGCCGGCACATGGACGCATGTCCATGTGAATGAGCGGATACTCGGAATCCACTGCAGGAGTCGATGCGCCTGAAGTTCAAGAACACACAGCCTAACCCGTCCTGATCGAGGGACTGGGCGAGGCCACTAACTGGGAGGGAGCGGGAGGGAACCATCTGGGGGTGGAAGTCTCTGAACTTTAATCTGGGTGGTAGTTACTTGAGCACCTGCACACACGCGTGTCAGTTTCTCCAAGCTCTGCACTTGAGATCCGTGTGCTTCACTGTGTGTAAATTAAACCTCCCAAGCTCTCCTCACTCCCCGCCCTCGACACAGCCCCACTGGCCCACCCTGAACCCCGCAGGCCTCTGCAGCCTCCCACTCGTCCCCACCTGGCCCTGGTGGGGGCCCTCGGCTGACCACACTCCTGACACCAGAGCCTCCAGCGTCCCCGCCCTGGCCAGAGCAGGGGAGGCCTTGGACTTGTGGACACCAGGGCCCCTGGGGACGCCTGGGCTCTGTGGGCTCCAGCTGGACCCCGTGCCGGCAAAGAGCCTTCTGCTCTGGCGTGGAGGTGTCTGACCCTCCGGGGGTGGGCGGGAGGGCAGGTGGAGATTGGAAGGACACCGAGGAGAAGGGGGGCTGGGCACCCACTTCGGCTGACCAGGCTCCAGGCAGGCAAGAAGCTGGAGCCGCCCTGTGGGGGGCCTCCCCTCACAAACGGGACGCTTGGCCCCCCAGGCTGGCGTCACGCCACCGCCGAGCCGTAGCAGGGCCTGGCCTGCTTTCAACACCTCGTCCTGCCCCGTTTGGGCAGGAGGCAAACACTTCAAGGACACAGGCTTCTATTCTCCGTCCAGGATGTCTCTCCCCTGACCATTATCCTTCCAGATCCTTTCATGCTTCCCTTGAATAATTTAGGATTTAGCCGGGAAATTCCCTTGGGAAAAATCCAAACAGCTCATGGAGTGACTATGTTTTGTTCTCCAGCTTTTTGTTCCAAGAACACAAAAGAGTGAGCAAGTGAATACAAAGGGGATTCCCCCTTTTATGAATGAAAATTCCTTCTCGGCCACAGCAGTGCTGAGACAGGGTGAGCGCAATTCCTCCTGCTGACCGCGGTCCACATCAGCGCCTTGTCTGATGATTTGCGGGCTAGCCGTATGGAGCCGGTGCGGCGGGGAGGGAGCTGTGTTAGAGCTAGTGGGGTGGGTGGGGGTCTCTGTGTAGCCACCATCTGAGTAAATGTTCTAGACTTCTCTCAGACCAGCCCTACAGCAGAAATAAAACGACTCCCCACCAAGAAAGCTGCTGGGCTCAAGCAAACAGGAACTGTACCTTCGTCCACTATCGGGCACTAGCCTGTGGGTATCTTCCCCTGCGGTGCTAAAGCTCTTCACGTGACCTCCCCCACCTTAGCACGGCCTGGAAGCAGATGTTGAGCCAAGGCTAAGGGCAGGGCCACAACCAGCTGCAGGTAGGAATGCTCATCATAAGCTCTGCTGGTTGTGAAAGGTGTCCCTCTCTCTGTCCGCGTCCTCTATCCGTGTCCTCTCTCTATCCGTGTCCTTTGCCATGTCAGTTTGCAAGGTCCTCTCACTCTGACTCTGGACTTAGAATATGGTGAGCCTTGGCCTCAAGAGGCTCTGTTTTGCTTGCCGTCTTGCCCTCTTGCATTGCATGGGAAGGATATGCCCAAGCTAGCCTGCTGGTCCCAGGAGGATGAGAGATTTGTAGAGCTGAACTGTCTCAGCCAAGCCCAGATGCTTGAGCTGTAATAATAAGTGATTGCTTTAAGCCACTGAGTTTTTTTTGGGGGGTTGTTACCTGGCAATAACTGACTGATACACTTTTGATGAATTTAAAGCTAAGAATAAGCCTAACCACTCTAGTAGACTCTGCTAATGATGAGAGTTGGAGGCACCAGAGGAAGCAAAGAGTAAAGACTCTCTTAGTTTCCTGGCTGCTGAAACAAATACCTGGCTTAAACAACAATAATTTGTTGGCTCATGGTTTCAAGGGTAGAAGCCCAAAATCGAGGCATCACCAAGGTGACACTTCTCCCCCAAAACTGTGTCATTCTGGGCTGGCTGCTGGCAATCCTTGGGTTCCCTGGCTCTTCTGTCACAGGTGATGCACGTGGCAGTGTCCTCTGCTCTCTCATCCACGTTTCCTCGACTTCCAGCTTCTTCCCGTGGCTTTCTCTCTGTGTGTCTGAATCTCATTCTGCTTATACTGCAGTAATCTGGATTAAAACCCAGCCTGATTCAGTTGCTAACACCTTAACTGAAAATAGCACCCTCAAAAGGCTTTATGTACTATGGGTTCACACCACAGGAATGGATTAAGATTAAGAACGTGTTTTTCTGGGGTGCATAATTCATCCCACCACGGACCTTTGAGCATGTGGTACAAAGAGCTCAATCTGACCTTTGACCTTCCCACTAATATATTCCATTTCATCTACCTTTACAGTGAAGAGAGCATCCCACAGAGCCAAGCTGACTCAGCACTGGGGGCCTCTCAACTCCAAATGAAACCCACAAAAACTCTTAACAGAAAACATGCTTTTAGCATTTGTTTTTCTAATAGCAAATATTGTATCACAGCATAGTTTGAAGTCCTTGTAAAGAAAATGCCAGAAAAGTGTAATACAGGATTGAGCCTAAAAAGTAGGGCAATAGCTTTGTTTTGTTTTGTTTTGTTTTTAAGTGTTATTGTCTAGGAGAACCACGTTCATCTCCAGGGATCTTAACCAGGGGTCCGTGGTTTAACTGAAACTCAAAAACAGCATTATTCTTGTGGACAGGTTGGTGCAGGTGTGATATATTTATTAAACAATACACAGCATAGTGTGGACTGGCAAAGGGGTCTGTGGAATTAAAAAGGTTAAGAGCCCCTGACCTAGGGAGAGAATCAAAAGCTGTGCTGAGAGTAGCTTCAACAGCAAACTATAGAGGTTTTCACAAAGGAGGGTCCTTATCAGCTCACCTTGTATGAGTGTTAAGGTGGTGAAGACGTGGCTCTGAGACACAGCAAATCCCCCAGGCCCGGGAGTGCTTTAAGGTTTGAATGAAGCAGGGTCTCTGAGACCCTGGGGAGCAGGGGCTCGTGCAATGCCCACTTCAGCAAGGGGTCTCTGCCTGTGGCTTCAGGGTTCCTGGATTTGGGGTGCCCGCCCTGCCAACTTCCTCCATCAGACACCCATCCGCACTGGATTTGGGGTGCCCGCCCTGCCGACTTCCTCCATTAGACACCCCTCTGCACTGGATTTGGGGTGCCCGCCCTGCTGACTTCCTCCATCAGATTTGGTGTGTCCGCCCTGCCGACTTCCTCCATCAGACACCCATCCATATTGGATTTGGAGTGCCCACCCTGCTGACTTCCTCCATCAGACACCCATCCACACTGGATTTGGGGTGCCCGCCCTGCTGACTTCCTCCATTAGACACCCCTCTGCACTTGGCCCTAACCCAGGTCTGGACTTCTCCCCAGTGATAATCTACCCATTTATGTCCTTCACTTGCTTCAAAACCAGCAAAAGCCATTGCTGAGCCCACCCAGAGCTCCGCGTCCTGGTGCGGTGGCTTAACAGCTGCCTGGGCCGTACTGCACCACGTGCCTCCTCCTTTCACACCTTCCCACCCAGGAGTGGGTTCCTCCAGGACAGGGGCTGGAACCTCTGCTCCTGAGCACATCAGCTAAATGAATGAATGAATGAATGGGTGAATGAATGCCATTCTGCCCACAGAAGCCTGTTTTCTCCTTCCTCCTACTCCCATCCCCACTTAAGAGATATTATCAGGTCCTAAAAGAACTTCTTCCATCTCTCGCAGCGTCACGGCAGCGCCACACAAGTGGCGCAGAGTTGTCTGGCATGAATTTCCTTACCTTCCCACTCGAATGGAAGCCCAGGTACTTCAGAGTTACCTGAGTCTTAAGAACAGCAAGTACCAAGCTGTTGAAAAGAGATCAACAACCCATAGAGAATGTTCCAGACGTTTCAGAAGCAGTCCGAGCTGGCTCCTCCAGTCTAGTCATGTCCTTTTAGTGCACAGCACTCAGGGAGAGAGCCCGGGCTCCCTGACAAAGCGCACGTGACCTTCCCCATCTGGACCCGCTAGTTCTCCAAGCTCACTCTCCAGAAGCCCCGGGGCCAAGCCCTCTCACACTTCCTATCACCCCTCAGCGGCAGCTCAGCTAAGACCCCCAGGAGGCCTTTCCCAAGCCCTTCGGCCAGGTCCCGTGGTAACAGCAGGACTCGGGTGCATGTGTCTCCGTGGTGGACGGCCAGCACCACCAGACCCACAGTGCGTTTCAGTCAGCTGGGCTGCCCCACACAGGCACTAGGAGCCTCCAGTGGTGATGCAGAGCCCCTCTCTCTGCCCGACTCCGGAATTCCACTGCCTTGACTCTCTCCCCTTCCACTAAGACCCTGTCCCTTCTTCTTGGAAACGCCAGAGCTCCCGCCCGATACCCAGGGAAGCTGCTCCGCAGTGCTGCTGGAACCTCCCCGACAGACGGGTAGCATCCGAGTCTGACATTTAGCTCAACACATTGCTTTGAGGAGCCACCTGCCTCCAAAGGAGCCCCAGAGTGACATTCTATTAGATCTTTCCAGAGCCGCAGGAGTGATCCACGTTCCTGCAGCTCGCAGCAGGGTGGTGCAGAAATAGGCAAACTAGGCCTCTTTTTCCAAGGGTGACCTTCCCTGACCGGGGCTCTCTGACTCTGGGAAGCAGGCCTTGGGCAACTCCTCAGGCCCTGTGTCCATCTGGATTCTTCTCTTATCCTTTATTTCCATTGAGTTAGAAAATACTAACGCACTTACTGAGTTGTGGGGAGAGGCAGCAAGCTCTGCAGGCAGTTCTGGGTATTTGAATCAACTGGGGAGCAGATATTTTGGATGTCAGTACTCCTGCCACACTCAAAGTGGGAACGGGGGCTATTTTCGAGCTGGAAGATGGAGACTGGATTTCTAATCCCCTCTGACGCCTTCAGTTCTAGAAGCACTTCTTTGTATTCTATTGGAGCATTTGAATGTGGTTTTTAAACATGCTTTTGTTGTGTGCCATCTGCTTCTTTTTCTGACAAATAAAAAGAACTATCTAATTTTGTGAAAGTCAAATTGTCCATGTTTAGCCATTTGCACGGCAAGGCAGATCTCTTAAATCCACAGAATTTAAAATCACACTATTTTGACTCTGAAGTCACAGCTTCAAGCTATTCTGGATGCTGGATGTGTTAAGGAAGTCCCTCAATATCACACACACACTCTTTCTTACATCATCAGTACCATGGAGAAATGCCATCTCATCCTTCATTTCAAAACCCTGTGTGGGCACCTGTCTTCTTTTCTTTTTTCTGTTTTTTTTTATTAGAGACATTGTAGTTTACAGAAAAATCATGCATAAAATACAGGTCTCCTCTTCCACCCTCTTACTAACACCGCACAGTAGCATCGTACATTTGTTGCAATTCGTGAAAGGACGTATTTGTAATTGTACTATTGACTATAGTCCACACTTTCTTTACATTATGGTTCTCTGGTTGTGTTGCACAGTCCTATGTTTTTTGTTTTTTGTTTTATTCTAGTAACACACATACAACCTAAAACTTCCCCTTCTCACCGTATTCAAGTACTGAAGATAATTCCGTGCTCTTAATTATGTTCACCATGTCTGCACCTTGCCTCCAGAAAAGCAGAACTCCAATCCCACTGCCCCTTTCTTCCCACAGCATGCGGAAAAGACAGTGGCTCTCACTTGGCATTTATCCCCGTTTTAACTGTTTCTGTCCATGCTGGGTAGAAATCGAGATGCTTTTTACTGGGACAGCCGCAGACTTCCGATCCTAACGTACCTTCTCCCATCACTGTCCCAGCACTAAGAGTGATGAATTTCCCGGCATTGGCTAAACTCTTTTCTTCTGCAGCATGGTCCGTTCAGGGGCACACAGAACCCATAGTCGATTCGGCAATTCCGTGGGCTCAGTAACGTGCACTCCTAACATCCACAGAGAATACTGACAGGCTGTAGTAAAGGCAGCAGCGGGCCCAGGCCCCTCGCGGCCGCTCCCCAGGCCTTCGTCTTCTAGGCAGGAGCTTCTGAGACACACGTGCGATTCCTGGCCTCAGGGCAGCCAAGGCACGAGCTGGCCGCGGCCTTTTTTATCCCGTTGGCCCCTATCATCAGGCCGTGTGGGCAGGTCAAGCAGGCTCAAGGGTAGATCTGTGCATTTTAAATTAGCGGCGTAGACGGCAGGTTCGGATGCACCCAGGGAAGTTCTGGACGCTGAACAGTGCATTATAAGCCTCGAGCAGGTGCGTTTAGCCTTGGCCGGGGGTCCCCCAGGCTCCCAAACAGCCCTGCCGCTAAGCACAGAAGCCCCAGAGACCTGCCGGAAGTTAACCCCGTGCCCGCCAGTCGCCAGGCCTCCTCCGTTGCATGGGCTGCGCCGGGCTCTGCCTTCCGTGGCTTTGCCCGCGCGTAAGGCTGTATCCCGTCGGCAGGAACGGTGCCAGCCACTGCTCTCCCCGCGTCGTGCCAGTGGATTAGATGACCGCCAACGGTGTCGTGTGATGCAGGGATTTTGCCAAGTGTATTCTGCTCTCTCTCCAGGCAAAACGCTTTCCTTTATTTTGTGATTCTGTTTACACACTTCCTGGCACTGAGGTGGCCATGAGGAATACAATGGTTCGAGTGAAAAAACGGAAAATCCACAGCCTTGAATGACAGTACTGAAATCATAGGAAGTGCATTAGGTGAGCTAGACCTCAGCATGAGCCAAGGTGAACTAAAACCATACTTCTGCACCCTGCCAAGAACATCATGATTGCTAAAGTAATGAGATTTTTATGAAGCCAGAACCAATCTTATAGTTCAGAATCGCGACACGTATGTAAACCAAACTGTTACTTTTCCCATTCAAACAGCCAATAGCCAAGGGCCATCAGAGGTCACGGATCACAAAGAAGGACAGCTCTCTCTCCATCTCACGTGCCGCTCTCCACACACACCTCTAATCCTGCCGTCACATGCTCTGTCTTCTCAGGCTACCTGCCCACACCTGCATAACGAAATAAGCCAGTGACTGGGGAAGAACGGCCCATGTCCCCTACGCGTGAGATCCCCGCTTCTACAGGCACTGGCCTCGAGGGGGCGTGACTCGTTCCCAAGACGGCCCTACAGAAAGGGAAAGAGCAGCTTTGCGGTTGCCCTCCACACCCCAGGGAGAAAGCCCATGGCCCACTCGTACCTCCACCGTGGGATGAGGCCGCGCTGGGCCGCGCTGGCGTCTCCACGTTCGTTCTCCTTAAAATCCACAACCGCAGTCTCATCAGGAGGAAAGCACGTCCCACCCCCACTGAGGGACCTTCCAGAAAAGTCCTGACCGTCACTCCTCCAAAAGGCCGAGTTCATCAAAAGTCAGGAAAGGAGCTCTCACGGCCCATTGGAGCCCGAGAAGCCCCAACGCCAGGCGTCATGCGGCATACTGCATGGGGTCGGGGTCCCGGGCCAGGACGAGGGCATTGGACACAAACTCAGGAAGTCAGAATAAAGCATGGACTCAGGTCATAGCAGCTATCAACATCGCTCATTAATTGTAGCGAATGGACCTTACAAATTAAAGGCTTTAATAACAGGGGAAACTGGGTGTGGAGAATGAGGGAATGCCTCTTCATTTCCCTGTAAAGCTAAAACTGTTCTAAACAGTAGAGTCCTCTTTAAAAAGGCAAGCAGCAGGAGGGAAGAAAGTGTTTGCAATAGATGGTAGATAACAGATTACTATTCAGAATGTATAGAGAACTCCCGTCATCAATGAGGAAAAGACGAACAACCCAATGGAAAAACTGACAACGGATGTGAAAAGACGACACAAAGAAGAAATACAAGCAGCCAATAAACATAAGGAAAACAAATACTTTATCTCACTATCAATCTAAGAATTGCATGTTTTGTTAGAATATCCGTAGATTGCTTCCCCCATCGGTTTAAAGGACTGGTGATACCTGGTATTAGCAAGGGTGTGGGGAAACCATACAATGTGTTCGTATCATACCTGCCTAACCTGCAGACCTCCCATACACAGTTAGAGGAAGAGCAAACGGGCACAACCACTTTCGAAAACTCTTGGGCGGTATTTACCAGACCTAAACATGCACCTACTTAAAGGCCCAGCGCTTTCACTCCTGGGTAAATACCCAGTAGAACTGAGGGCTTAAAACTGCCCAAGGCACTGCGAGAAGGCTCCTGGCAGCTACGTGAATGTGTTCATGACCGTAAACAACCCAAATGTCCATGAACAGTAGCAGAGAGAAATGGCGGCGAGTCCTAGGGGAATCTACACAGCAGCCAAAAAGGCACATGGATCTCGCAGGCTCAATGCTGAGCACAAGGTCAGACACAAGGAAGAACTTTTGTGATAATCAGGGCAGGCCAAACATTCGCTGTATTAGAAACCATGCATGTGGCCCCAGACCTAGTTTTTCTCCCTAGGTCTGGTTTTTGGAATGCTGGTGATAAACTAAGCCTGATTTATTATATGACCATCCTGTATGGGAAAAGACTGTAACTCTATGCAATGGTTAGGCTAAAGTGTCAACTCAGCCAGGTAATTGTGTCCAGGTGTTTGGTCCAGCAAGCACTGGGCTAATTGTAATACAAGAGCATTTATGGACTTGATCACCAGTGAGTTTACTGCGTGGATGGCTGATTACATCTGCATCAATCAGGGAGATTGCATCAGCAATGGGTGACACTTTTATCCAATCAGTTGAATGCCTTAAAAGGGGAAGTGATTTCAACATTCAGAGAGAATTTCCCAGCTTGCCTTTGGACAGCCAACTTCTCCCAGAAACTCATCAAGGACCTTTCATCGGACTTTCATCGGAGCCCCTGGTTTGCAGCCTGCCTGCGGAACCTGGACTTGTGCATCCTCACAGTCGCGTGAGAGACTCTTATAAAATCTCATATTATTGACAGATGTCTCCTGTTGATTCTGTTTCCCGAGATAACCCTGACTAATACACTCTAGGTATCTTTGGTCAACCTTTAGAGATATAGCAGGGGGACGGATGTGGCTCGGGTGGTTGGGCATCTGTCTCCCATATGGAGGGACCTGGGTTTGACCCCTGGGGCCTCCCAGTAAAAATTAAAAAAAGAAAAATATAGGAGGAGCGTGGGCCACCAGGCTCCATGCATGGGTGCACCCTCAGGCCCTGCGAGCCACGCAGCAAGATGATGACATAACAGGAGAGTGACACAATGGAAAGCCAAGATGAGAAGCACTGAAAAAACAGGAACTAAGGTGGCACAGGTGGTGGGACACCTCTCTCCCACATCGGAGATTCCGAGGATTGAATCCCAGTGAAGACAGGAGGAGAAGGATGAGAAGAGAGGGCAGGAAACAGACACTGAGAGTTGCCCAGCGAATGGACACAAAAACAGCAAAAATGGGAGGGGGGTAAAAATGGATAAAAGTAAATAAATAAATTAATTAATTCTTAAAAAAATGTACAGGGGAGGAAGATACGGACTACAGCTAGTAGTAATACTTTGACGATGCTCTTTCATGACTTAACAAATGCTTCACAGCAATGCAGGGTGTTTGTG